>VNKC01001360.1:0-86698 GCA_008042775.1 Drosophila pectinifera | reverse complement strand
TATATATTTTAATTATAAACAATTTAGAGAAGTGAATGCTATATGCAATCCACTGTTCCCGTTCGCCCGTGAAAGCCGCTTTTATCCAGGTTGCTGTTGCTGCTTTTATGGCAGCCAGATAGCTCTTATGTGTCACCGATCCTCCTGCTCCCAGCATCGGATCCTCGATAGCCCCGCTTCTCGCCTCGATTCCAGATTCCAGATCCCCAGTCCCCGTTGGCTACGGGGCACTGGCTTAGCCCCACTTAGCCTGGCTCTTTCGGGGCGGTGCGAGTAATTGGATTGAGTTGGCTTTCCTCCTCATTCGCACTGCCAAAATATGGGTTTTGGGTATTTTATTCTTCTCCTGCTTCGAGGAAGCTGGCCCCTGGGAACGCAGCTCACTCTCACTGGCCAACTCCGACTCGGGTTCGGACTCAGATTTATTGGCGCACATCAATTAGCTGCCATCTCGAATATCGCCGCCGGCATCGTGGCACAAATCATTGATAGAGCGGAATCAATGCCGGAATATCCGTGGCACCAATTAGTCACTCTTTGTCACCCGGGAAATCACAGGTCCTCGGGCTCGGGCTTTGGCTGTTTACTATTTCGCCATTGTCTGTCCCATTTATTGAAACATAACGCATTTTTGGGCATTTTTTAATGTCAGCCTAGGGACTCTGACTCCGACACCGACTCCGATTGTGGATCACCTGCCAGGCCTGGGAGTCGCACAGTTGCAGGTAACCGAGTGGCCATTGTCAGTGCGGCTGTCACCATTGGACTTGGACTCGACTTGGCTGCGAACGTGGCCGCTGGCGGGCGACAGATACTGAGACAGATTCCCGATGACACTAAGTGCTCCGAATCCGTGTCCCAACCCCCGCTCACGTGCTCGGGCATCATTTTTTACGCCGCCTCGCTCCTGCGGCAGCGTGAAGTATTTTGACAAATCGCAGCCACTTAATCAGGAATCATCATCGAAAAAGGGATCGATGTTTTGTATTGAGGCATCAGCGCGCATAAAGGACATGCCTGCCAGCGTGAGTGTGAGTGAGTGTGAGTGTGTGAGAGTGTGAGAGAGTGACACTGTGGCTGGTGTGCCTGTGTGGGTTGAACAAGGGATTTCCGCCGAAGCCGATAAAAGGCAGACCGCTGGGTGACTTGCACTGGGGGAAAAATTATCAAGAAAACTCAAGAGCTTCTGGAGAAAATATCACAGGTTTGGCAACACAAAACTAGATACTAAAAATAATATTTTATGAATTTTTAGTGATATTAAATAGTCATATTTTTGTTTATGTTATATGACTATTTTTATAATATGATTTAATTATTTAAATAATCATTCATTTTAGTTAAATGCTTACAACTACATTTAAGACCCAAAGATCACATAAGATATTAGATTAAATGTATATAAAATCATCTTAAAAGTGTAAGCGATGATAACTTCTAAAATATATTCATTTTACCAACTACTAAGCTATAATAATTTTGCAAATTAATATTTAAAACATATAATATAAGAAATATGGCTTTTATATTAATGGAAAACTAATAGGTTTGTCTCTTATTTTCAGCTCTTTTAAACGACTCCTTTCAAAAGACTAATTATACTTCTTACAGCAAGTCTAAGGGTTGATAACTGCTAAAACTTATTAATTTTTCCAAGTACTTAGCTTTGATAAGCTATAATAATTTTGCAATTAATATTAAAAATATATATTATAAGGAATATGGCTTATAAATGAATGGAAAACTAATAAGTCTGTCTCTTATTCTCAGCTCCTTTAAACAACTGCTTTTCAACGACTTCTAATAATTCCCATAACCTTTTTTCTTCAGTGTCATAAACAAGTTGGAAGCTTCTTAATGCCAATGCCTGTGTCGCACTTGTCACATATTTTTCCGGAGGTGAAAATGATGTCTATTAGACGCTCCTCGCACACACTCACACACACTCACACACGTTTCTGGTGGTAATGAGTGTTCATTTGTGTTAACACGTGATTAGACCCCGAATCAATCTTAATAATGAGCGACGTGACACTGGCACAGGGGGTTAGCGCTAACCTGCTGTTAGCTAACCGCCGTTAAATCGCTAACTGATTGAAGTCGCGCGACTCCGACTGGAACCCGAATCCGAACCCGATCCCCTCGCATCGTCAGCCATACAAATTGCCAAACATTTATCAATAACGCGAGACGTGACCAATTAACAGTTTCTCGAGTCAATAAAATGAATCGTTAAGTGTGTGTTTGCCTGGCCGACAGACAGACAGGTCCTCCTCAGACACAAACTCGATGGAACACATGTGATCTCCCGATCTCATTCATCGAGGCGACGTCCTGCGATAATGATAGCAAATAAATACGTAGACTCCAGTGGAAACAGTCACATGAACAGGTGATGGAAGTGTAGCCAAATCTCTTATTGTTGGGAAATAATGATTAAGAGTACATATGTATGTGCACTAGGAAGAAATCTTCATTATTCGAGAAGAATAAAAATTATTATAAATACTTTAAGTACAATTAAACAAAAAATTTGATTGAAATTGATTAAAAAACATGGAAGTTATTCGACAATTAAGTTAAAGCTTCTTATCTATCTCGCTCTCACTAGGATGTCCCTAATGCTAGTAGCGTCTCAAACCATAAGTCATGGGTTTGAGTCCTAGCTACTCAAAAATAAATAAATAATTCCTTTGTCTTAGCATCTTTGAAATTATCTTTTATTATTTTATTATTTTATTATCTTTTATTTTCCGGGTCGGTAGGAGAAATAGTTTCGGAAATATAACCAAGGACCTCTCGTTTTGGGTTCCGGGCATGTCATGGTCGAAAAAGCTTTCTTATTAATAAATATTAAATTATATATTTATTTACCTTATATATATTGGTATATTTTATTTAATCAAGTAAGCAAAGTGAATATATTTCCATATATCCGCTTTTGTCGGAATCAATCCACACGCACATTTGAATACTTACCTTATACTCACCTGCACAACTCAGGGGCGCTCCAATTCAATGGGCTCGATTCGGATCGGATCGGATCCAGATGCTGCGAGATGTGGCCGTAATTAAAGTTTATCAGGAAACAAATGCTAAAATCACGCAACTCCCAGTGAGCCAAATGCGGCGGCAGCTGAAGGAGCACGAACCTGCGAAAGGTCGATGTCGAAGTCGAAGTCGATGCGAGGCGATTGCTTCATCCGACAGGCAGGTGATGAGCCGTCATGCGACGGCATTAGAGCCCCGATGAGAGCCCGAGGATGGAGCCGGTGAGCGGGAGTCGGGAGTCGGGCTGATCGGAGCCGGGGATCGAAGCGCACACGCGATTGATTAAAAAACCACCGCGGAGCTCGACTCCGGGAAGTGTGGGCTAATTTTCATAGACAGCGCACGCTGGACACGCGCATGCTGCGTATCTGGGATCGATCTCCGCTGGAACTCACTGGAACATCTAGAGCGGCAGCGGCTCCTCCCTCCTCCTGTCGTGCGTCAAAAGCTGAAACTCACCTGTCTGCTTCCGCCGGCTACTCACCAAACATAAAAAACTACATCAAAAAAACCTCAAATGTTGCGTCATTATCGAGAACATTTTTGTGTCGAAATTTATTCCATATTCACCGCACATTGCTCTAATTTTTTCCGCTGCTTATCGACCCTTTTGTTTTAATCACTAGGATCCTGGAGGATCCAGCCAGGAACCCTTTCACCTTGCCCTCTGTTCCTCCTCTGTTCCTCCTCTGTTTTGATGAATTGATGATGGGGTCTGGTCTGTGAGCCCTTTTTGCTGCCGCTTGGTTTTCTTAATTTGGAATTTATTTAAATCCACAAAGGTCCCGGGCCAGCAGACAGGCACTCCGACATCGTCAGTCACATCTCGAGGGAGGGAGGAGGAGGTTCGTCGCCCCCGTTTTGGCAGGTGCAGTTCCAAGTTCCACTCGGACTTGACCCTTCTGCTGGCTCTGGCCCTGCCTCCGCTGCAACCTTAATGCATAAATAACACGTTGCGGGGCTGGGGCCCTCGGAGCCGCTTATGACGCTGCTCCTGCCATTACAGCGGCCACTCACCGAAAATTTTAAAAGGCGTTTAGCTTGTTACCTTTTAATAATACCATTTAATTCCCCGTTGTGCGGCGTAGGCGCGGAACCATCAATCAGGCTCCTCCGCCGCGCCAGGGAGATAGCGCCGCAGCCAACACCGGACATCGGACATCGGACACTGGACACTGGACACCGGAGCACTGCTCTGCTCTTCGCCGGCAATTCATAATTTATTTGCGTTTTTGTCGATCACGTTGGCTTCATTTTTTCCCTCGTAACCCTGGACAGCTGGAGCCTGGAGACCGGGAGTTTGACAGGAGGAGAGTGAGTCCCGCATCCTAGAGGTGGTGTTCCTTGACGAACTCTTTCAGCTCTTTAGCTGATAACCAATCCCGCGATGACTTTGTCAAACGCTTCTATTAATCAGGAACATGTGAGTAGATAAGAGCTCTCTTAACATACCTTTACAGATAATTCTTCTCTAATATATAATATAATATATAATATAATAAGTACCTTTAAACATGGAACTAAATCATTTAGGTACAAAACAACTATAGTTATTTAATTTACAAATGCTACTGCCTTTATTATACAATAAACAAGAAGTGAAGCTAGCTTCATTGTAATATTATTATTTTGTAATATTATTATTGTAGAAGAGCATAATTTATATATACATTTTTATGCTTCAAAATCTCTGATGTGCAAATTTGAATTCCAATTCTTTAAACACACCAAAATAAGTAAGAAATCTCAGAGAATTCGAATTCTTCTTAAATACACAGAAACTAAGGTTCTTAAAGCAATAACTACTGCCCTTCCATTAAGCAACTTAAGATGTACTGGATATTAAAGAAATATCCTAAATAACATGGTAAGTAAATGTATTTTATTTATTCTTTACTTTATTTCAAGATTAAGCAGCTTATTTTAATAGATATAATTGTTTACATATTCTTAGAATACAAATATCCACTCTAAGTGAATGTTTTGAGTTCTTAAAAGTATTTTATTAAACTGGCATATATATATAATAGCATTTTCCTAATTAAAAGAATTTAAAGCAACCTATTTAACCTTCTTTTAATATCTCAAACTAAGCACATTATTTTAAGTAACCAAAATCATGTTTTCTCCGCAATAACCCGCACTTTTATTTACTTATAATTGTTGTAGCCACAAAGCAAGCCCCTAGAAGCAGGCACACTGAACATTACGCATTAATGGCCTCCCAACTCTGGAAAAGGGGTGGCAATCTTAACTTTGGAATACTTTCAGCCCTTTTTAGCAATTGGCAGCCCGAATGCCAGAGGGCAGCATGAACATGGCCGACTCTCTGGCCGGACGCACGCCAATGGGCGGCACCCGAGTCCGCTCCTTACCCAGCCAGGGCCACCGCCTCCTCCTCCTCCTCCGCCTGCGCCGTAATCCTCAACCCCCGGAGAGGGCCACTAGCGAGTGGGTGCTACTAAGTGGCTACTGGCCGGGCAGCCGTCATTCAGCCATTCAGCCATCCATCCATACATTCATCCATATATCCAGTGGGGGTGTTTGGCTGTCCGCTGCCGCTGCCGCTGCCTTGACGTGGCCGGCCGGCCAGCTGGCCAGGCTAATTTACGAATAAATTATGTGTCGCGGTGCGGAGATGGAGTGGGAGTGGGTGTGGAACTGGACCTGGCTCTGGCTCTGAGCTGGCTCTGAGCTGGAAGTGAGGCAAGGAGCCAGGCCGCCATTAAAAATCGCCAATCACCGGTAGTCAATGCAGGCCATTTGAGCCCACAATCGGTGTTGCGGTGAAAGGCGGCGGCGGGTGAGCATCGCTTCACTGCGAAAAAAAATCGGGATTAAACAAATAAGAATGATAAGTATTATAATAAACCTTAGATACCTAAATCAGATACCTTAGATTACCTAAAATAAAATTAAAACAGGCGGGTGAGCATCGCTTCTCTGCGAAAAATAACTGATTAAATCAAATAAGAAGGATAAATAAGTACCTAAATTAGATACCTAAATTACATACCTTAGATTACCTAAAATAAAATTAAAACAGGCATCGCTTCTCTGCAAAAAAAACGATTAATACAAATAAGAGGGATAACTAGATACCTAAATTAGATACCTAAATCATATACCTTAGATTACCTAAAATAAAATTAAAACAACGAGGTAGCAGATATGTATATTAAGTACTAGTGTATTAGCAGTTAGGTTAAGCATTTTGGTAAGATAGGTTAAGAAAGGATAGGTTAAGATAGGTGAAGAAGGGATAGGTTAAGATAGGTTAAGAAAAGATGGTTCCTTTAAGATCCCTGAAAGGAGTGAAAACACATTGTTATAAAAACTTAAGAATTAATCTGGAAAATAAAAGTGAATCTATCTATAAACCGGGTTAACAAATATATCTCTACTTTGATATCTCTATAAGTAAGTCCAAATAATTCTCAGCGTATGAACCGAAATTGAATAATGCCGGGGCTGTGTCAGGGTTCGAGAGCTTGCAGGAAACCGGAGACGCAAATTGCAGGGTAGCGCCAGGATCACGATCCGCGGAGGAGCGGCCAGGACGCAGCAGGCGCACTGCCGACAATTGTCTGTCGATTGGATTGGATCTGGAACGGGGTCTGGAGTCTGGGAATGGGATTGGGATTGGGATTGGGAATGGGCAGCTTTTGGCGCTTATGAAGTTGTGGATATTTCGCTGGTTTAATTTCGCGAGCTGACTGCAATTACAAGCCGTAAATTTGTCATGGCGCGATAAATGGGATATATCTGGAGGAGCTGGAGCTGGAGCTGGAGCTGGGGCAGGGGCTGGCGCTGGAGAGCTGGCCTGGCCTAATGCATGTAATCTGCCACTCAACACCCTGCCAGGATACTGGGACTCAAGATCGGGGGACTGGGCTCGCCTCTCCCGAGCTTGTTAACCAATTTGGCACGCCTGTGCAATGGTGGATCCCATTTTATGGGCCATAATCAGCAACAAACTAAATAGGAGTCCCGGAGTAATCGCCGCTGGCCAATTCATGCTCACATTTTGGCCTGGTTAATTAAATACGGATCTCGCTTTAATGGCCGATAAAACTTGATGAGGAACTTTAATGGCACAGCCAGGCGATCTCTCCGAGGATCGCTAAATCACCGTTAAAGCGATATCGGCCTATGTTGGCCAAACAATGCCAGAGATTCGCTTTTTACGAGCCAATTGCCGGCAGAATCCCAGTGCCACATCTCCTCCTCCGACGACTCCCATTCGCAATCTCTGTTCAGGCCCGAATCCCCGGCCAACTTTGTTGCCAAGACGCAAAAAATTAACTGCTGATGAATGTCGGCGGCGGTGGAGGCACCGTGGAAAATTCTATAAAATTCTATATAAATTCTAGTCAAAGAAAAGTATTTACATTAAATATATCTAATTAAAATAATCACATATGGTAGATTTGCTAAATATTCTAATTTAAAATACACGCTAATGTGACATTTTTATGGAAGAAATTAATTAAACAAAATAAATAGAATAAATATTGTGTAATTCTTGATATAATGATTATATGTTTAATATCTGGACAGCTACCTTAATTTCAAAATAAACCCTTTCACAGAAAAAAAGTCTATAAATTATGCCTGTTTTTTAAATAAAAGAAAAAGCAGAAAAGAATTTAGCATATTATTATATTATTATAAAGCCTTTAGCTTTACTTCTTAAGATTTCTGTATTATAAGTATTTTGTTATTTATATTAAAATATGAAATATATAAATTTATACCTTTGTAAATATTTATATATTTCATATTTTAGTTGTTATAGTTGAAAATATATAAACCAGTTTATCTGCGAGTTAAAGGATAAACGTTTTAATAGATTGTTGGTCAATAAAGTATATTATAAAGGGAAGATGTAAATATTTCTAATAAAAAACAGATTTACTTATGGAAGATGTTATTATTATTAAGTCTAATTTCAAAGGCGACTATTAGCTATAGAAATGATCCTATTGGTCATTGAACTAGGTAAATAAATAAGATTATTATGTTTTAAAATGACAAACAGCGCTTAAAAAAATATTTTAAAAATTGTGCTGGCCTAGTTTATACATCACTGAAATATTTATTTTATTTTATGTGTTTTTTATTTATTTTAAAACCCTTCAGAAGTTACTACTCACAGGTTTAGGCATCTTTTCATGCCATTTTTTAGAACCACCTCGGGAATACATAATACAATTTGCTCTGTGCATTCTAGAGGCATCAGATGACCCCCAAGGAACCCCTAGACATCGCACGCACCCTCGTCCAATGTGGAGCTCGGGTTCAAAGTCACCGAGTCACTGACAAAAATCTTGTAAGCCGCTCCCGAGTCTCCGGACTGTTGTGCGGCTTTTAATGCCGCCGCCCGCGGTCGTCGTTGCGATTTTTGCCGGCTTACAAGTCGCCTCGTTCGTCCGCCGGACGAGGCATAAAATTAAAATGTTGCGCCGTCCGCCATCCGGGTCTGTGTGACCAAGTGCAAGTCCGCGTCCCAGCCCGAGTCCGAGTCCCAGCCCGAGTCCGAGTCCGAGTCCGAGCCCGAGTCTGTGGCTCATTAAAAACGCCATAAATGCAATAAAACGTAGAGCAAACATCGATTAAACAATATTTATGGGGCTTCACTTGCACATTGTTCGCTGGCTCTGCGCCCGGGCTTGCCAGCGGCTTCTACTTGGACACGGCCGCGATTCCGCGCGACAACCACCTCCCCCAGGCAGCACCTGGTGCCACCTGGCCAAATCCGCCCCGGGCTGGCTTTTTTTGTTCTCGCCACTTATGTCTGCCACCAATCGCCGTCGTCGTCGTCGTCCCCCATTTCGCAGCCCAGTTGCCACTAATGCCGCAATATGCCACTGTCACAGCCTCTTGGCTATATCCGATTAACGGCTATATTCGTTTGAAGAAGGACTTCTGGCTAGAGTGAGTATTTAGCAGAAAGCCCAGCTTTAGGCAGGCATTTGTATACCTAAAGCCCTTCTATAATTAATTAGATTTAAAGATAAGTAAAGTAGAATATTCAGATACTTATTATCTAAATCACAAGTATAGTCTCCTCTATAATTTAATGTAATTAACTTGCAAATGTGTCAAGTGACGGCTTCATCTTGTGTGAAAGATTGTGGAAATTATCAGCAAGTTAAATAAACATTTTGGGGCTGCAGCCGAAGAACATATTAATTTCGGTTCGCAAAACGGAGATCGAGCAAAAATATGGACAATTTAAAGACCCGGATCCCGGATCCTGCGGTCAAAGAGGTCAGTTCCATTAGATTTAAAGATAAATAAAGTAGAATATTCAGATAGGTATTATCTTAATCCCAGGTATAGTCTCCTCTATAATTTTATTTAATTAAATGGCAAATGTGTCAACTGACGGCTTCATTTGGACACCGAGCATCTTGTGTGGAAGATTGTGGAAATTATCAGCAAGTTAAATAAACATTTTGGGGCTGCAGCCGAGAAACATATTAATTTCAGTTCGCAAAACGGAGATCGAGCAAATATATGGACAATTTAAAGACCCGGATCCCGGATCCTGCGGTCAAAGAGGTCAGTTCCAGGCGAGGGCAGATGTTTTCGGGAAGGTTTGAGCCAAGTGTTGAGACAATGGCAGTGCACGGCGCTCAATGAATAACAATTACAGCTATTAATCTTGGCCCAAACGGCTGGGCTGGTCCTGCAGTGTGGTTAGACATAACGTCCTGCTCGGTTTTTGTACTTTTTTACTTGCCTCTTGGCCAGGCAATTTGCGGCCCATTTATTTATTTGTTAAGTGGCCGTAAAAGCGGTCACGGCAACGGCAACGGCAGTGGCACTGGCACTGGCTCTGGCAACTGCAATGGCCTTTTCTTTTTATTAATTTATACATTTTGTACAAGTAATAATTGTGCGGAAAACGGAAACAATGGAGGTTGTGTAATGCGGCCACTCCGGAGGTGGCAACTGGGAACCGAGAACAGCGGGGCAGGGGCGGTCCGCCATCTGGCGATGGCCAAGTCAGTCAGTCAGCCAGCCTGTGGCTCATGGAAAGGAGTGAAAATTGCTCGTAATTACCCAGTCACACACACGCATGTGTGTGGTGTGCGGTGTGTGTAGCTGCCGCTGCCGAGGACTGGCCGAATGCAAATGGTAAATATATGGTCATTATCTGGTCCAAATTCGAGCCGCCTTCCTAGGCCAGAACTGCACTCGAAAGCGCGACTTGGGTTCCAGGCCAGAACCCCCCCTCCTGGGCGTCGTGTGCACAGGAAGCACTCGCGATGGCGATCAGCGCACTTACCAACGCTGCTTACGGCCATAACCATCCGGAGTTGGCTTCCAAGGAGGCACTGCCGCTGCCACTGCAGTAGCCAGGCCATTATAATCATGCGCCAGACAGCGGGACAGACAGGCACGTAGGTTCGGCTCTGTTTTTATTTATTGTGCTATTTGGCAGCCAAAAGGATATGGCTCCAGCACGGAAAATGGCCACGAAAATAATTATATTCAAACAATAACACTGCCGAGTCGTCGCTAAGACGGATAACCAATAATTAAGTTTGTAGCCGGTAAACAAACTGAATTTCTTATAGGAGCACGCTCTTCTAGCTATTCTGGAAATTGTAGTAATAAAGACCAGGTTCAATAGGGCTTGAGTAATGAATTTTATTTATTTTGGTACTAGCTTGAACATTTGCCTTCAGAAAATTTGTTTATGTATAATTTAGTTTGGATTTATAATAGGAAATACGTGGGAAGGCTTTATGAGGCTTTGAAGTATAGGAACTGTCGAATTTCATATCATATTATAATCATTTCTAAACAAAAATATATTTTAATTTATTTTGTATTTATTGTTGTGCAGTTTTCCGATATATTTACACAAGAATCTTCTATATCCTTATGAACATCAATCATTTCTAAACAAAAATATAATTTAATTTAAATTTTTTGCACAGTTTTTCCACCTATTTAGATAAAAATCTTCAATATATGTCTTTACAAAATCTACATAAATATTCTAGAACTAAATATCTGTAAAGTATTACTCTAACTTGGCAATTTAATATAAGTTTTGTTATACAAATTTCTAATTAAATTACCTGTTTAATAATTACATAAATAAACAAAATAATTCTACAGATTAACCCCTAAAATTAGAGGAACTTAAAAACAATCAGTAATCTTAATCATAGCTCAACTAAAGGTGACTCAGGCTTCAATGTCCTGCTTCTTCTCATAAGAATATAATATATATAATATAATTTGTAGTGATCCTTTTTCAACCTTTTAAAGTCTTCCTTGTAAACCCATTTAATATGCAAACACTTATATACTACTTTTCGAATACGAAAATACTCTTAGACTCAAAATTGTGGTCCCATTATTTTGATGGCATCTGTAAGTAATATTTGTTATGATAATAACCACTTTGCATCCGTAATGACTCCTCCATAATGAACTGGGCTGGGGGATAATGCCAGAAGGAGGTGTAACCCACGACGAAAGGGTAAACCAACATCTGACCGAGTTCCGGAGTCCCAACTTCCAACCCCAGGCTCTGGCCAAGCGTGTAATTGAGGCAATGGGAGGAGCGACTTGGCCAGGAGTCCGGGAGCAACCACAAGTCACTTTCCGACCACAGAACAAACCTTTTCGGCTCTGACATTCAAATTCAATTACTCACACAAATAAACTTAAACGTAATAATAATTTGCATTTGGAATTCAATAATTTGCATTCGGGAAATCCCAACTGCTGCCCTTTAAAATATTCATGGCTCTGCCCCAAAAGTTCCTCCTGGTCGGGACTGGTCTGGGTTTGGGTTTGGATTTGGGGGAACGATGACCTGGTCGCTTTTTGGGCAAAGACACACGGAACAAATAATACAAATTAAAAGAATAGTGGAAGTAGTGGCCTCAAATTGCGGGTTACTTCTCCGGAGGGACACACTCAAGTGGCCATAAGAACGGGTTGACTGACTCCACGGCACGATCATTAAAGGCCAAGAAACCCTAATAGGTGGTGACTCACTGGCATCCCGAAAAATATCGAATTCACTGGGAGAGTGGTACATTTTCCCATGGATATCAGCATTACGCCGATGTCATAGATTGCGACATCGCTGATCCGCTCAGCTGAGCAATTTCCCCATATTATCTTGAGGGCTTCCAGGTAAAACCCGGCGGAGCCCAGGGAACTGACAAACATGATTCGCATATCGCCACAGAGATATTTCCAGCTCGATTTTGATTCTGACTTTGGGTTTGTTTTCGGTTCCGCCTAATCCAATTAGGCTAGCCTCCGAGGGGCGCTTCGCTGGGCAAAGCCCTAATAATTCCCAAATTATGGGAAAGCTTTTGTATCCTCTCCCTCCAAAGTCCCTCCCAAAGGGCCAAAGAGTCGCCGCTCAAGATACCAAAAATAAGAAATAAGAAATAACATATTTAATAAGCGTCCCCTCATCATTCAGTCGGGAGTCCCGGCCATATATCAGTCGCATGAAGACATCATCGGCTGGACTTGGGGTCAGCTGGGTCAGCTGCCGACCGGCCACTAACTGGTTCAGTGGATCGGCAGATAAAACCACGACAACTGCCAGGTCACTTGAGGAATTGCAGCGCAGTACGCATTTAATTGAATTAAATTCCAATTCCAATTCCATTTCCAGTCCCCCTCTCGGTCCGCCAACTATCGCTTTGATCAGTCAATCCAATTATTTGCAAAATTTTGTCACATAAATAACTAGGCGGCGCAGAGAGAGCCGGGAGCACTTCCTTTCCCGGCGTATCACCTGTCGTGGGATCGCGGAGTAGCCACTGCTCTGCTGCTCTGCGGTGGTTCTGGCCTCTACCCGGGTCCCTGGCGGTGGCCACTCTTCCTACGACGATTGGTGGCCGCGGAAGTTGCGCCGGCGCGACGATTACCACAAAAACTCAGAGCGGAGCTCACCCGCTGCGAGGGGTGACTGCCTATGGTACACTCTGAAAAATATGAAGTGAGTCCTGGATCTAGACTTATAATAAAATTAGTGGCTTGAAGTGCAGACATCTTTGGTAAAAAATTATTAGTTGTTAGTAGGTATAGGCGATATTTTAATTTAATATCAGAAATTGTTAGATCATCATCACTTTATCGTTAAGAGATGATTTGTAAGATCGAAAATATAGTCATCTTTATTATAAAATTGTTGTTAATATAACTTAATAGTTAAAAACGATAATTTGTCACAAAATATATATATTTTTGACGTTAAGGTGCGATCGTCACTTTTATCAAAAAATGACGATTTAAGGATTCAAATATCCGCATACTTGAGGTATTCTGGAGAGCATAACTTGGCTAAAAATGGAATGATAGCCGAATGTCGTTTATATTTCGACTCGCCGTTAAAATCTTAATTATTTACATTATTTAATAATAAAATATTGAATAAAAAATTTTTGATCGATTTTTCAAAATTTTATAAGGGGTTACATCATTAAAATTTTAAAAAATTTAATAAAATTTTATTTTCTCTAATTTGTAAAGTCGGTATGCAGATTAATTAACCAAATAAAATCTAACAAAGAAATGCTTTCCGATTTGAAATTAAGGCTGTTTTGGCCAAGTTATGGTTATTATGGTACTGTAATAATACTGACACTGAATAAATTGAAGTAAGTTCAATTATTTTTTAAATATTACGCAAAATGTAAGCAAGATTATATCTTTCTTAAGTCATACAATCGTCCATAAAAATCAATGTAAACTCTTGCTATTTATATGATAATAAATATATAACTAAAAGGATTAATTAATTTCAAGTTAAAGTATAGATATTTATATGATAATAAATATATAAGTAATAGTATTAAAAGCATTAATTAATTTCCCTCACAACCTCTGCAGATAACGAGTTAAATAATAGTTGTTGCCTAAATTTACCAAAGATTTCAAGGCACAACTCCTCTCTAGGTATACTTAAATCTTTCTCCCCTACTCAAGCACCTTTTCTCCCAGTGTAAGCTGCCCCTACATAACACAACCAGGCATGTCTCCTCCGACAGGGGTGACGAAAGAAAGGCCAGGAGAGTCCTGCGTGTCGGCGGCTACCGTGCTCGGCAGCATTCGTGGGCCAGATCGGCCGAGTGTTTAGGGCCGAGGTGTTAATTGAATTCGCTTTGCATAAGTGAGGAGGAAGTAGGAGCCGGAACAGGAGCCGAAGGACCGAAGGACCACCTGCACACCAGGGGACAGGATAAGCGGGGCGCTTGTGTGTTGTGTGTGCATTGTGTGTTAATTGTGGCAACACAATGATAATGACAACAGCCACAAAACAAAGCGGCCAACCAATTGTCAACATGACAGGCGGGGAAGTGGCAGTAGATGTGTTGCCTGTTGCCGGTTGCCGGTTGATGTTGCCATTTAGTTTTGGCCTGTTCCATGATCTTTATCGGCCAACCGAGTATTTGCATATTCCCCAGCCCGTTCCCCGTTCCCCGTCGCCTTGGTGCATCATCATCATCTGCATTGTTGTCGTCGGCTTTATTATGTCATTGCATCATGCATGTTTATCGCCATCCGTCATGCACATTGTGTAGAAATTAGCACATAACCCAAATGTGTAAAATAGCAGCAGCGTCTAAATTAATTGCAGGCAATTAGTGGCACCTCCCCTCGCTGCCCCGCTTCCATTCCCCACTTTACTCTCTTTGCAATTATTGTACCTGGCACTGCATAATCAGTATTGGCGCCTTCGCCTTTGATAGAGCCGCTAATAGAGAGATCTCTCTGGCGATCGGGGCAGGGGGTTGGGAGGTTGGGAGGAACGCTCACAGGTGTCAGCCGCGCTGACAGCAGAATGCCCTTTAATGTCGCCAAGTGGCCAGGTGACCCATGCAAATGTCACGTTCTCGCAGTGTCGCGCATTGTGTCAGCGTGCAAATAAAACATAAAACGCACCGTCCCGCCGATAAATCATCGGGATGGGTTCCGAGCATTGGATCTGCCAAGCGGGGAGCGTGCGGGGAAGCTCTCCAGCGGAAGATTCCTCTTCCCAGCTCCAAGACTTCCAAGACTCTAACATTTCAAAGCCACGACAAACTTGCAGCTGTCGCCGGAAGATCACACTCCGCACCGTTAGCTCTGGTTCCAAGTTCCAGGTGCGTGTGATTCCCCCGCCAAGGCTGACCGCATAAATTAGCCATCTAATTGCTAGGAAACACTCGGAGAAAAGTCGATTACTAAATACAGATTGTTCTATTGATATTTATAACATATTTTCAAGTTCTGGTGCTGATAAAAAATTATTTGGGATTTAATTCAAGCTTCTTTTAACCCATTCTAAGTTATTTATCTGATTAAAAATGATTTGGGTTTTAATTTAAACTTATTTTGATCCAAAAATGTCATTTTACGATATTTATTTACTTATTTTAAGCTTATTTTAATTCATTTTACGTTATTTATTTGATTAAATATTATTTAGGTTTTAATTTAAGCTTCTTTCAATACTTAAATGTTATTCTACATTTTATATTTGATTAAAAATTATATCGGCTTTAATTTAAGCTTCAATTAATCCACAAATGCCATTATTATTTATTTATTTGGCTAAAAATTATTTGGGTCTTAACTCAAGCTTCTTCTAACCCATTCTACGTTATTTATTTGATTAAAAATTATTTAGGATTCAATTCAAGCTTCCTTAATCCACAAATTTCATTCTAAAATACTTATATGATTTAAAAATTATTTGAGTTTTAATTCAAGCTTCTTTTAATGCACAAATGTGACTCAACGTTTATTCGCAGTGAGCCTTTTAATTACTTCACTTTTAACATTAAAAATAGGATATTAGCATTAGGCTTATATTAGGCTTAATGTTAAATAAATTCGTACATATTTCAATTAAACTTTATATATTAAACAAGCATTTTGGCGAAGTCCGGGTCAAGCCTGCTTAATCTAAAAAAATATATATCAAGGCGCGACTTAAAGCCACTTTAAGATCTTGTCAAAGACAGGCACTTGGCTTGAATATAAAGCTCTTTAAAATCGGGGCCTTCATTAGTAGCCAATGCTGATCAATTTCTAAATTCAGCGTGGTTTCTATGAGTTTTCAGCCAAACCCAGTAACAAATTCCAGTGCACAACTAGCGTTAAGATACTTCTGGACTTATAATTGAATTGTCTTTATCCTGTCTTGCCCAATAAAAATTCTGCAACATAAAACTGGTCTAGCTTTTTCCCAGAGTGCATCGATGATCGCCAATCCAGCGGAATCTCGCCGGAATCACGAAGCGCAGGCGACCACGAGCATTCAGCATTTGTATGCAAATTGCTCCGGTCTTCGGGCGGGTTCCCCTCCTCCTTCCACCTCCGCCATCGCTTGGGCGGCTGGCAATCATAATCGCCGTCATATAGTTACACTATATAGGCGCTATCGTTATCACTGGCCGATCCAGCGCGTTCCCACTCCCAGTGGGCACGCAGCAGAAATAAATTTGCATATAAATTGCCGCCGCAGCCTCCGAATCTCTGTGGCTCTGTGGCTTCGCTTCCATTTAAATCGATGCGCACCGCAAGCAATTTCGGAATTTATGTAAGCATTTCGTTCGCGGGCTTAATTGACAGACGCGCTCTTGGCCGGGTCCTGGTCCTGGTCCAGCGTAATCCAATTAGCCCAGCAGACATTCGGTACAAGGAAAAGCACTTGTCGCCGGTCCAGTTCGAGTCTCAGTTTCAGTCCGAGAGAGATCCGCGCTCTTCCAGTCTCAATCTCAGTCTCGGAGTCTCGGAGTCTCGGAGTCTCGGAGTCGGGAGGCATTTGCTAATGAAGATGTCTTCAATTGGCCGGGGGCCAATCCCATTCGGGTTAACACCGCCTGCTCCACTTGAGGCTGACTCCACTGAAGGAGCTGCCGGAGGAGCAGCGAGCAGGTAATGGTAATAAAAAATCTATAAATTACGGGGACATAAATAAGAGGACTTCACACCGATTCGAAAGCGGAAAACAAGTGCTCATCCCGTCAATACCAATCCAAGGCGAGGGTACTGCCCTTCTACATACCTTTACCTGGTCAGTTTATATTTATTATATATACTTGCTGTTTAAAATATTATTTATTAATTATTTGCTTGAATATTAAAGAGTGAAATTATTGGTATTTAGATGAATTCAATTGGAATATCAAAACATCCCGCATTTTATTTGTAGTCCAGTCAACAGTGGGCTTATTAGGCTTAAAAATCTCTGAATTTTAAGCCGCTTGTTCTTCGGGTATTTTCAAATTAAATTTAATTCACTTTGTTCGGTGAGCATTATCAGCAGATAGCAGATAAATTGGGATCACTTCACGCTCCTAATGGGGGCTCTATGGAGTGGAATGGAGTGGAGCTCCATAAAGGTCCGACAGAAGCAGGAGGAGTAGCCGCAGGTGATGGGATCGAGACCAACTGTCAAGGGAATGGGACTCGGAATGGGCATAAAACTGAGGAGAGGAATGAGCACAGACAACATCATCGCATGGTCACAATCTAAGCCCGGCCAAGAGCCAAGAGAGCCAGGCCAAGGTGTCGACAAGCGGACAAAGTAACAACAACACCGGGCCGAGATGGGATGGGAGAGCGAGCGGGGGCTTCTGCTGCCGTTGCCCAAAGAGATATCACAATAAATTAGGAAACGAAATCTTTACTAAATAAAGACATAAATTACACTCTGAATCGCTCTATGGGCATGGAGACCGAACACCGAACACCGGCAACTGGCGATCAAACTCGAGCCCGACGAGACACTCCAGACTGGAGACCCTCGACACTCGACTTGACTCGACCCGATTCCCCATCTCCAACCCGATCCCGATCCCGATCCCGATGCCAACCGATCCGATCCGAAATCGACTTCAAATAAAAAGCAGCCATCTATGTTGAATGAAAATAAAATGTTGGCGCACAAAAGCCAGCGATGAGCCACAATGGTGACAACAACACAAGCAGCACCAGCGGCCTGACAACGACAGCCTCAGCGACAACAAGCCAGTTGGTGGGCACTGAGAGAAATATATTTGTACTAGGTGAGATGAAAAATATATACTGAAAATATATAATTTAGTATTTTATTTATTTTATTTTTTATATAGTTATTTTTAATAATACAAACGGAGCTCTTTCCTCTAGCTTTGCACTAGAATTCCCAACTTGATCTAGCTGCTAAGTGGTTATAACAACATATATGTATTCTGGATGGGATGGAAAATATATACTGAAAATATAAAGTTTACTATTTTCTTTATTTTATTTTTATATATATATTTTTAATAATATAAACGGAGCTCTTCCTCTAGCTTCCTAGTGATTGTAACTCCGAATGTTGTCGATCAGCGAATGTGATACTGATAACCACTTTAGCAATGTCATAAACAGCTGACATTGATATATATATATTTTTTTAAGTCAGAGTAATTGCTGAATTATATTTAAAATAATATAATATATATAATTATGTATCCCTTATTATTACTAAAAGTTTAGCAGTACTTCTACCTAATAATAATAGACTAAAACTAGTTTTAATGGAAATATATGCAAATTATTTTACCTTAACACTTATATGGAATTAACTATGCCTTATAATTATTTTAAAAGATTTAATTATTCAATTTAAAAGTTTAAATTCCCAAAACCCAGTCAAGAAATTTTAAATTCCATTAAAATACATATAGATAATTATTTTGCTTTGTAAAATAGGAGAAAAAATCCTTTAAAGAAATACCCCAGTATCAATTCCGAAACTATCCCCTATTTTCTTGCTGTGCTCCGCAGAGAGAAGGCTTATAAAAAGCGAGAGAAATACAAATAATCAAACGAAATGTATTTTATTGGGTGATAAGAATCAATGAAGCCACTGAAATCCTATAGAGACATATTGTTTGCATTATGGGGCCTACATAGTGGCAGCTAGCATCCCCGCGTTTAAGTGGACATTCCCGGGATCCCTGGAACCCGGGCTCGGGGCAGAGCCCACTTATCAGCCGGGTCGGTGTCGCTGGCTCAATTAGTGGGCGATGTAGGCGCATTAATACGTTAATACGTTAAGGCCAGGCTTAATGCGTGCGACAGACGGGGTGACTTCGTTTATGCGTGATTCGCCGGAATGCGATCCGCTGCGGAAAGTCCCCGGATAAAGGCAGGGATCCGATCCGATCCGATCGGATCGATCGATTTCTCGGCCGGCAGCAACGGGTCTTCTGTGATTTTGGGACAGGCCATAAATCTTGGCCGAGAGCCGGCCAAAAGAGCCGTTTAACATTTTTGTAGTAGTCAGCGGCGGCGGCATCCACGGCGGGTATCTTCTCCACTCTCCGAACAATAGGCGTAGTTTAGAGATCGTTTGATGGCCAGGACAGGGACAGGGACTGGAACTGGAACTGGAACTGGACTGGGACTGGGACTGGGACTGCATCTTAATCAGGTGCAGCAGCCTCATAAGTCTCGGTTAATTGTGGCAGCCCCATTTGAGCCGCGAGATTTATGCGCGGGCTAAGTGGTCCGACCCGCGGCGATTATCGCCTTTAATTAGACATTGTTTGGCCCCAGAAGAGTGCGTTTTTAATGGCAAACACTGCGCCCTGCACTCCAAACAAAATAATAATAAAATATTTACTGCCTTGACATTAAGAACAAGTCGAATAAAAATCTTGAGAAGAACAAATTCCACAGACCTATTTACGAATGAATTTTAATGGCGCCTTTTTTTAAATTATAGAATTTATATAATGAAAAATACTAGTAAGGGGAGTGAGTATTTATTCTTAATATTAAAAAAAATCAAACTGTTTAACAGCTGACTATTAAATTAATATATTAACTATAAATATGCACTTAATATTTATACATAAAATGGTCTGAACTCAGAAGGTATCAAAGTCTAAACTTCAACGATGAGTGCGTGGCGCTAAAATTCCCAACGGAATCGTTCAGCAATTAGATAATGATGAAGACATTGGCAATGCCAAAATCAGCTATGCAGTTATACCTCGCTTTACGGCTTAGATACGCTTTATGAATTTATTATTCTATATATATATTAAAAGGAAAGGAATTAAGGAAACTTTTAGTCCGTAAATCGAAAACGTGCGGTTATTAGAAGACCTTTATAGCGTAGATATATATACAGAATTTGTTTAATTCATTTATTTTAACTATATAATTTCTGCGTTTTAACATATATAATTTGTAATTTAGAAGAATAAATGTAAATCTCTCAATAGTCTCTTAATATATATTTATGCCATATAAATAAAGGCTCCATGGAATACAGTAAGTTAAAACAAAACAACAGAACAAATAACTGCTTTTTAATCACATTTAAGCAGCCATTTGAGAACTATCTATTGTTCCTAAGATTTCTGCTATGAAAAAGTCTTAATTCCTTCTTTATTGGCCACTTTTTTTTTTGGGTGTGGATCTCTTAACCTTTCATAGCTTTTCAAAGCCAGTTCTTTACTTTCGGGTTGACCGCGGGACTTTCACAACAATGCGAAAGAAGAGGCGACCCGAGCGCCTTTGAGCCGAAAAATCCGCAGCAACGGAGTTGCTGAACCCAGTGATTATAGCCCACAATCAATCAATAGTCATAATTGGTCATAATTCGGTAGCCGGCCACTAATTAGATGCCTTACAATACAACCAATTTACCACGCGCCAATGCTTTTTGGCCAGTCAGACAGCCAGTGAGCCAGTGAGCCAGTCAGCCGGGCCGGAGAAAACCCGCACAGCAATTTAACAAAATATGGAAGCAGATTTATCATATGCAAATTATCCAACCAGAACAAAGACCCCAGCTGCGTTGAATACGAGTTCGAGCACGAACAAGAATCGGAATTAGAGTCCAAAACCCAGGGCTCTGAGTCGCAATCGGAATCGCAGAGGAGAGATCTCAGAGATCTCCGAGAGAAAGAAAGACTTCAAAGGCCGCTGGACACAAGAGGCCCACAATTACCAGTGGGGACATACTAGAACAACTTCTGGCTGCCGTTGGGTCGCCCCGATCGGTCGCTCCTCCCGGCATTGTTCCTAATTAATCCACGGGGAATGCATAAAGCCTCCTCGCTTTCGGCCACTATCAACACCTCATTACTCTTTTGATCACACTCCTCGTTAATGAAGATGTCAGCAGCAGCGGCAGCTAAATAAAATAAAATAAAAACCACGCAGACAACGACTAAGACTGAGGCTGAGACTGAGACTGAGACGTTTCAATTCAAAATTCAAATCAATGTTCAGAATTCCACTTTTGTTGTTGCGCCGGCCGGGGACTGGAGAGGCTGGAGAGGCGGACTTGCGAGGCGACAAAGATTAAATATACCAACTCTATTCCCAATACCCCCGAGCACCTGGACAGTGGCTTCATTTAGAAGAATTTGGTAAGGAAAATTAAATGTTGAGCAGCTCAAGGCGAGCCACTAAAAGGATGCTATAGAAATAGTGATGGATGTGAAATTAAATTATTTTATAAAGCCACTAAGAACTTAAATGTATTATAAATAAATACAGAATCATACAAAACATCAAAAATTATATATGACACTATGGCAAATATATGAATTAAATTAATTTATAAAACCATTGCGAATTTAAATGAATTATTAGAGAATGAAAGAAAATATTAAAGCTATTATTGAGGCTATGACACTATGGCAAATATATATTAATTAAATTATTTCATATAGCCACTAAGAACTTAAATTCATTATAAATAAATGCAGAATCATAGAATTTATTCCAATTGAGGCTATGATACTATGGAAAAATATATATGAATTAAATTATTTCATAAAGCCTTTTCGAATTTAAATAATAAAATAAATACAGAATCATTGAATTTATTCAAATTATTATTGAGGCCATGACACTATAGAATATATATCTAAATACATACATAAATCCATTTCTAACTTAAATACAGAATCATAGAAAATATTCCAATTATTATTGAGGCTATGGCAAATATGTATGAAATAAATTAATTCATAAAGACATCGAATTTAAATGCATTATAAATAACTGCAGAATCATAGAAAATATTACAATTATTACTATTACACTATAGCAAAACTTTATGTAAGTGAGCAAGGCAACCATATGATACTTTTAATTATAATTTAATGCATCAAATTAAAACCATCGATAGATCTAAAAAGGGAATACCAGATTTGCTACAGTGTCATGCCCACATTATTGCACTTTTTGCTGCAGTATCATAGCTGTATAAACAATATTTTATGGCTAAACTTGTGAACCCAAAATTTAAAATAAATACTATATTGTTTAATACACATATTTCGATACAAATGTCTCCAATCCAAGACCACTGTGCATTGGCCTTTGCCAGCAAACTTTTTGGATGTTATACGGAAGGTTTGAGTTGAGTTCGGGGATCTGGAATGAGTCGGAGGTGCCCGATGGAGGAGCGCATTCGAAACCGAAACCTGTATCTGCATAAAGTTATAAACAAAGAAAACAAATTTGTCTTATCGCCCAATTCCAAATGAGATGACATCGAGACAAAATCACTTCGTCCCCGCCTCCGCCCCCGAAGTCCGAGCCCCTCTGATCTATGGCAGCGCGTTAAAAGCTCGAGCTCATTTAAGGAGCGGACAAACACAAATGCACATTTTTTAATCGTTCGGCTCATTAACAGAGAGATCGACGAGGGCATACTGGGCATACTGCAGGGAGTTGGAGTACCTGGGGCCGGGCCGGGTCATCCGAATCCGAATCGCCATTGTGACCATTTAAGTTTGGACATAAATCAGTCGGACGGGCGGCGGCTCTCTCACGGATTTCAATATCATCCAACCGTGTTTCACAGGCAGACATACCTCTGGGATATATAGGAAACAGATAAGCAATTTGATGCTCAGATTTATGCAGTTTTTAGAACAAAACCACTTAGTTCTATACCTGAATCATTAGTAGGAGAGCAAAAATAAATATTAAAAGGGGTTTCCTAATTATATAATGAACTTAACCTAATTTCCATTATAATTCATATTTTAAAAACGGTTTGCAACTTAGGTAGAATTAATAATCGCGGCACTGAAGTATAACGATGTAAAGCTATGGAACTTCTTTAAATAAAATACTAAATAAATAATTTAAATATAAATATTAAAAAGGGTTTCATAATTTTGTAATAAACTTAACCTAATTTCCATTATAATTCATATTGGACAAACGGTTTGCAACTTATGTAGAATTAATAATTGCGACACTGAAGTATAACACTCTAAAACTATGCAATTTCCTTAAATAAAATACTAAATAATTCATTATAAATTGAATATAAGAACTTATTTAATTTTATATAAGGCGAAAAGACTTAAAATATGTATTTTACTTGTGGTATTCAATTTAAGATTCATATTTCTAACTGAAAATAGTAAATAACAAAATACACAAAAAGTCTTAAATCTCATTTCCCAGAAAACAATGTTGTACAAATGAAAATTTTACTCTTAAGCCATTTAAACAAATTAAGTCTAAGAAAAAATTGTAAATTGTACAAGTATATTTTGCTATTTCCCCAAAACTTAATTTAAAATAAATTGCATTTTTGTAATTACCTAAGAAACACCTTTACGGACTGTAAATACCGGCTGTAAAACACGGCTACTTCAAAGCCAAGTCATTTGAAATCGTCGGTAGCCGACACATCAGTTTATATCTATTTACTGTTTCTCAAAAACGATGTACTAGGTATTTAGCAAAAATTCGCAAGACTCGGAAAATAAAAAACATGTAAAAATACGTACTATAATTGCGGATCCTTTAAACCATGGGTCCGCGCGACTTAATTGCCTTTGCGTGTTTGATTGCCGAGGGCTGGGACGGGAGGGCTGGGAGGGTCCAAGGGGGTCCGAGCCCAGGGAGTCTGGGCCTCGTAGTTTTGACGTATTTGTTTTTTCAAGCCGTAAACATAATGGCGGAATAACGACACCCATTCACAATCGGGAAGTGATATGCGCCCGGCTCATGCGGTCCCTGGCCCTGGTTCGCTCACATTTGCATCAACGGAAAAAGGGGGGGGGACACAGGCAGGGAGACGGGAAAAGGTCCGCAGACAACATTGTTGTCATATTAGTAAACGTAACTAACTTTAGTTATTGCTGGTGTTGCGACTTCGCACGTTTATGGTCCATTTAGAAGTATGCAATGGCAATGTTGCGCCGGCTCGCCAACAGATTTATCACCGGCTCCTTACCCAAGGAGGCCCGCCGCTGCATCTTACACGGCGAGAAAATATGCACCGGATGGGAAGGAATCTTCAAAATAATAATAAATTTTAATTAAAAGTGTAATTTATCAAAAGATTTTTGCCTTTTCTATATTGATTTTAGTCTAGTCAAGATTCAAATAGTTATATTTCTTGTTACCCTGAAATTCCATGAATTCAAATAAGTAAAATAAATTATATTTTATAAATAATGTTTCTTTAGGCAAGTGTTTTATGTATTTAATTATGCATATATTATATGAATTTATTCTTCTTTATTTTAATAAATATATACTTTTGGAAATCACCGAATTTATTATCTGTTTCATCATTAAAGTTTAAAGGAAACGCTTTTTGTTTAATACAAAATACAATCATTTCTGTTGAAACACTTTCGTTATATAGCAACAGAAATACTAGTATAAAATTGTATAGTATATAATAATTATTTATAAATAGTTAAATGCTATATCTTTACGCAAAATAATTTCTAAGAAATAATATAAAACATCAACAGGCAATCAACTAGTAATAACTCACTGCAAGTTTAGTTTTATTGGAGATATAATACTAAAGATAAGTTGTATATTCCTGAAAAATTGTTTAGTTATTATTTATTTATATTATTATTAATTGTTATATTTTTAAGCCGAAGAAAATGTTTGGAACAGGAACAGATCTTTTATGTCCTTTAATAAATATAATTTTGAAATGATATCAAATGGAATTCGCAATACTTGGGCTTTTTAAAGGATTACATATTTCAGAAAAAAAAATTATGTATTTAATAATTATACTACTGTACAGGCAAATAAATTATTTATTTAATAACGTGACGTGTATTTCTAATTTTCCTATTTTTTATTTAATAATTATACTACTGTTTGGATATGATATCAAATGGAATTCGTAATACTTAGGTCTTCTAAAAGGAATACATATCTCAGACAAATAAATAATTAATTTAAGAAATATATTACTGTACAGGCAAATAAATTATTTATTTAAAAATTAAAGAAGTTTTACTAGTTTTTCTAGACTTTTCCCTATTTCCCCAGTGTACAGATGGGCCAGGAGAGATGGAGCCTTGGTAAAGTTCATCGATTTCCGCCAACCGAAACAATAAAACCTGCTCAGAGCCAACGGCGGGCCACAAAACATTTGGCAACAAAGTTGCCCGGAACAGGCTCTCTCCAGGACACGGCGGGACTCATCAACTGATCAGCTTGGATGAGATGCTGGCGACTGGATGGATCGTAAAAATGTTTGACTGCTGCGATTATATGGCGCTCATGAGAGCGCCACTCCGGTCCAGGTCCATCTCCCGCCTGCAATCCTGCCGAAAAATGTTGATGGAATCCCAACTGGAACCTAAACGAAGCCACTGAATAAGCTGAGTCCAATCTCCACAACACAAATTCGAATACAGATATATGTTTGCGCGTCGCGGACTGTATAAATATCGTATAATGTATAATTTATGGGCGCGAGGTGAAAATATTTTCAATAGAAGGTGATTTAAATTTATTAAAGGAATGCTCACGAGCAGCTCCGCACTAAATTAGAATAAGTCGGGATTGAGCAGTGGGGATGGGGATGGGGATGGGGCAGCCATTTGCTCATAAAAAGCCAAGCAAATTGAATTTGTTGGGGCACCGTCACCCGATCTTCACACTGCACCCGGGACCCTCTCGGGACCCGAATCCCAATCTGGAGTTGTAAGTATCGACACGAAAGAGCTCCACGCTCCTCTTATCAGATGCAAAGGCCCAACTCATTTAAATCTCTCTCCACATCCATGGACAGAGTCGGAGTCCGAGCCAGAGCCACATCCACCTGGTTGCAGCCTAAAAAAGTCAACGATCCGATCCGATTCGATCCCATCCCATCCAAAGCCTGCGATTTGAGCGCGCCCGGCTCGCCTTTTGTTAACACCATAATTTACATTGATTTATGTGCTTAGTTTGGCTCGGCATTTTTAATCGGTCAGTTGGATACCTTTACCCATAAGTATTATGCCCGGACCATTCCATATTATGTCTCCTCCTCGTCCTGCTTGGCGGCTTCATTTGGTTATAATTAAAATGTCGATGTTATCTACCAGATTTGGACATATTGGCCATTACCTTCGAAATTTAAGCGATTTCTATGCGCGTATTTTGGTCTCTGATTTCGATTTCGATTTCGTTCGGCATTTCTACTGGTCTCCTCGGCTTCACACAATGAATATTGATTATATTAATATTTAATAACGTTTTAAGAAGCTTTCGAGTGTTAAATGCTTATTTATGCCGTGTTTTGTGTGCCTCTCAGTCTCTGTCGCCGTTTTAGAAGGGATAATTATGCGTGAAATCGGACGAATAAATTGTATTTGTTGTCAAAAGTCAAAACCCCGGCAGTTTCCTGGTTCTCAGAAGAAAGCAAAACACACTAATTGATTTATATATATATATTCTTGCACTTTTATTGGTTTCTCACTCGAGTGGAGTTGGTTTTCTTTGATTTGTTGATTTGTTGTCTTGTGTTTTTAGTTTTTGAGCCAAACACATACTAAGTACTACTAAGTATCAGTTCAAACGCAACCAAAATTCTTACGTAATACGCATTTCATAAATAGATAGCTTAGGTTAGGATTAGGCCTAGGATTAGACTTAGACTTAGAGTTACATATAGAGATATTGCATATGCTATAGCCTTAAATGGTGATGAGGTAAGTCGGCAGTCGACAGTCGACAGTCCACAGTCGGCAGTCGGCAGCCGGCGAATGAACAAATATAATAATAATTATGCATAACTCGAGGGTACGTACTACGTTTGCGGATTCGTGTTCGTGTTCGGTTTGGATAGATATGTGCAGTAAAATGGGACAAGCGTGTGTCGTACGTAGTATTAGTTACAATTTCAGCTAATCTTAAGCGTGTCCACACACAAATGCCGCCCATTACACAGGCCTGCAGGGCTATACTTTTTTGTGGGACAAGTAGGGTGTACTTTTTCTTTAGGAACTTCGAATCTGTGATTACTGTTTCACAGGTTTTGATTTGAAAAATTATTAGAACTTTTTATATATAACTAATAATCTTAGATGATCATTCTTAAATAAATTGTTTTTTAGTATAAAATTATAGTCAAAAACGTGTTCTGATGGAACATGATTTGTATTACATATTAAGGAAAAACTTGCACATATTTCATAAATTTTTTTTCATTAGGCTTTTTTCAAAAACACTTTAAGCTTGCTTACTTTTTTTACCAGCACTTTAGGTTTTAAGTTGTTAAGTCGTTAATGCTTTAAATTAAAAAACAAATCATAATTTAAAATTTCAGAAATTGACTTTTTTGTGGGATCTAAATTATTTTCTAAAAACCGTGTTTTATAAAACATTATTTGTATTAAATTTTAGGGAAAAACTTCCACACAATTTAAATTTTTTTTCGGTAACACTGATTTTCCTAATCTGAACACGAAGCTGTGCTTAATATTTTACCATCACTTTGGGTTTTAGTTTGAGAAGTTAATTATGCTTTAAATTTAAAATCAAAACATAAATATAAATTTCAGAAATTAATAGTTTTTGTGGGATCAAAATAAGGTTCTAAAAAACGTGTTCTGTTGGAAATTCTAAAGATAAAAATTCAAGAAAAACGTTCTCACATTTTTCAATAATTTTGAAACCTCCTCTAATATTTATCACCAAAAGTAATGAATAATTTTTGAGCACCAAAAGTTATAGAGAATAAGTACAACCCATTCTTGCGCCCAAAAGTCAGGCAGGCCAGTGTTATTTTTGCTAGCTTCGCTGCCGCTGCTGCTGCTGGTGCTGGTGCTGGTGCTTCCAGCGACCCCGGACCGCAGCCAAGTAGGTGAGCAGCATTTTAACTTTGGTTTTCGATTTGTTTAGCCCACTACGTAGCCGCTTCTCGTGTTTCACTACCCAAACACGCACCGCCCTCCGACCCATCAATCCCGACCCCCCAACCGAGGGCCCAGGCCCCCAGTGGTTGGTGCCGCAGCAGTTGCAATTTCAGCTGCCGTTGCTGTCAATCACGGAGGCGCGCACAACTCAAGTTTTCAATTAGATGTCGCCGCCACGTTCACGTGCACATCTGCATCTAGACGTCCACATCCACATCCACATCCACATCCACATCTACATCTACACTCCTCTCTAGCGGTCATGCTTTAGAAACTGCAGCGTTGTCGGCGCATCGGAGGATGACAGGCGGGCCACCTTTGCCGCCGTTGCCGCCGACGATTCGATTTCAGCGTCCGAATCGTCGTGTACGTTGATCTCCTCATCCGAGTCGGACGACGAGTTGTCCACCGTCATGGTTGAGCCGCCGCCGGCCAACCCTCCGCCCGTTCCCGCTCCCTCTGCCCCAGCAGCCGCGCCACTTAGCCCAACGCCGGCGGAGTAGTGCAGGCGGGAGCGTTGCTCCTCGGCCACCGTCAGGGAGGCGGCCACGGCATACTGTCTGGCCAGGCCCAGGAAGGCGGCTGCCGAGGGCGAGCTGACCAGGCTGCGGAAGGCACTCCTCTCCCCGCCCATCGTCAGGTGGCTGGCCCCAGGATTGCAGCCCGTGGGCGAGAGTTGCTGCTGCTGCTGCTGATGTTGCTGCTGCTGCTGCTGGTGGTAGTGGCTCAGGAGCTGCAGGGCCGCCGGGTGCGTGGGCAGGTGCAGGGGATGGTGGTGATGGTGTCCGCCGCCAGGAGCTCCTGGATGCAGCGGGTGCAGCATCACCGACGGGGGCGGCGCCTGGGGCGAGTGCTCCGTGGGGCAGAGCTGCAGCGGCTGCTGAGGCGGCGGCGCAGGAGCCACTGCCGCTGAAGTGGAGGCACTGCTATGATTGCTCGGCGTGGGCGAACTCGCCGGGGCATCGTTGGACTGCTGGGAGTGCAGGGGATTCGCGGGGCTGGAGCGCTGGCGCTTCAGGAGATTCATGCGCTGGTGGCGACGCCACTTGGCCCGCCGATTCGAGAACCAAACCTGCCGAGGAGATAAGGGAAGGGATTCTAGGTTATAAACTAAGGTACACTTGAAGTAAAGAGGTGATCTTAATGGTAAATAAATATATAGAGAATAAAGTCCTAATCTATTTTTATAAATATTTAAAATTATTCTTTCGATGCTCACCTGAACCCTGGCCTCGCTCAGGCTGGTGCGGCTCGAGAGCCGCTCCCTGGTGCTCACGCAGGGATAGTGCGACTTGTCGAACTCCTTCTCCAGCTCCTCCAGCTGCTCGGGACTGAAGGTGGTCCTGTTGCGCCGGAACTTGGGCTCATCGTCTTCGTCCAGGTAGTCCGAATCGATGTGCCTGTTCTCGTCCGCCGATTCCAAGGTGTCGTGGCTGCCGGAGCCGGGTGAGATGGCCCTGTTGGAGGGCACGCCCCCGACAGCTCCACCGCCAGCACCCACGCCACCTGCCATGAGATGAGCGGAGCTGAGGGATCCGCAGCCGGGCGACGGCACCGCACTGGCCGCACTGGGCGGCAGATTGGCGAGCGTTGGAGCTGCCACAGACCAGAGGGCGGAAGGTGGCGGCGGCGGATGAACTGCCTGGCCACCGGGCACCTGGCCGGCCGGATGCCAGGTGAAGCTGCCATAAGGATGCGGAGGCGGCGGGTAGAGCCCGTAGGCGGCGGTGCGGGCAAACTCGCTGGCCACCCGCTCGGCGGCCCGGTTGCGCAGGATGCGATTGATGCTGCTCACCGAGGGAGCGGTGGCGTTGGTACAGACACCTGGAAGACGGGATTACCAGCGCACAATTACCAACCGGATCGAGGCAGGGAGATCGAGATATCGGGAGAGATTAAAGCTAAAAGCGGCCGCCGATCAATCAGCGATCAATCAGTTTGCGCCCGGATTAGCTCCAATTATATCCACTCTACTCTACACTCACCCTCGGAGATCAGGCGCTCGCGTATCTCCCAGGCGAAGATCGTGGGGTTCTCGCGCTTGTACTGCTCGATCTTGGAGACGACCGTCGGCGTGGCCACCTTGGGCTTTGAGCCACCAATTAAGCCCGGTGGTCGCAGTGAGCCTGCAACGAGATTAGAGCAGAGCGGAGGGGGAAAATTATGAGACAATCGATTTATGGCTCTCGGTGAGCTGCGATTTTCGGCAATCCATCTTGGTATCCTGGCTTATCCCCTTGTTTTTAATATCTTTATCAGTCTGCCTCATCAAGGTGAAGCGTTGTGCAAGGAAATAAGCAGGGGAAACTCTGCACTGAGAAAATAAGTCTACTGAACTCTCCTGCTCTGCGTTCTGTTCTGAGAAAATAAGTCTACTGAACTCAATATCTGTTTTTTAGATTTATTTTCTCAGTGCAGAATTCCATACCTTTTGTAGATTTATTTTTCATGTGCAGAACCCCATTCCTGTTCTGCAGATTTATTTTCTCAGTGCAGAATTTATTTTTTCTATTTATCATTCTTATAAAATTATAAATACTATGATTAATATTTCCAAACGTCAAAAACTAATTTATTTATAGGTGTTCTGAGTTATTTAAAATAGCCAAAAACTAATAACAATATATTATTTATTATTAAAATTATTATTCATCATTATTATGAAATTAATGGAATTTAGACTTCAAAATAACAAATTAATACACTTTCCAGAAATAAAATATAATATAACAATATGCCATTAATATCTTGGGTATTATTTTTATAATAAAAAAACCATTGCAATTAAATCTAGAACGAATTGTTCTGTTAAATATAATAAATCCATTGATCTAAGGTAGAGTTTGAACTTAGATGGTTGGCTTTATTGATCAGTTAGCTAGCGAAAAGTTATGTTTCATTTAAAAATAATTATATATCTCCTCTTTTAAGATAACTCTTAGCTCGAGACTCTTATTAAAATGATTAAGCTATATGTTGCCTACACTTATAATTTCTCGTCTCTCTCTTTAGTCCTTTTAAAGAACTCATTTTTTCTTAGTGCAAGGAGAGCACGCACCAAGACCTACCCCCTGAGCCCGAGCAAGCCGGCGTATAAGCCGCATTTTGATTAATGAGCCAGCCGCGTTTTGGCCACCGCCGCTGCCCAGTAGTTTATGCAGTTTTAAGTGGCTAAATTACACGGCTGCGCACACGAGAACAAGGGGAAGCCCGAACTCGAAGTCGGCCTGGCAGTCGCAGGATAATAACATGTTTATCATTAAAATTAGCAAACAAATCGAAAACAAAGTGCCCATTAGTTATCTCCGAAGGAGGGGATGTGTGTGTACTCACCTAGCAACTTGGAGACAGCGCCCTGCTGGGTGAGCATGTGCTGGGCAATGTCGTAGCCCCGCAGGCCGCCGAATCTGGAGAACTCCAGGAGGCGGTGTTGCGACATCAGCGTGTTGAGGGTGCTGCTGCCCGCGGATCCGGCACCCACTGGAGGTGCTCCAGTGCCGGCGCCGCCAAAGCCGGGCGGTATTTGCACAGATGTGGGCGAGGTGGAGGCCCCCGATCCCGGGCCGGATACCGATACCGATCCCGCTCCCGCCGCGGCTGCCACTGCTGCGGCCGCTGCTGCTGCCACGGATGCCGCCGCTACTGCGAATTGAACGAATTGAATGATAATTGGCCATTGTCATTATTGTGGCTTTAGCTGGCAGTCAAGTCCCGTCCCGTCCCGGCCACAATGGTTAATTATGATAAATTAACCGTTAATTGTGTTGACTGATCTGGAATGACTGATGGCTATATACTATATACCGGCTATATACATGCACTCGCTGGCCAAAATGGCGGCGACACGCAAGCGTATCTCCTCCTGGCGCGGATTGGGATTTATCGGAGCTAATTGAAGCGGCGGGCACGGGCACAAAAGCCAGAAATTAAAATATGTACTCAGCTGGTATTACGTTAATTCGATAGGCCGTATTTGCTTTCGCTTAAAACCACAAAAAAAAAAATAAAGAAAGGAGCAATATCAGCATACATATTTCATTATTCGGCTTAAGCACCAACCTCGTCGCTCAAATTGTCAATTAGCGGTTTAAATGCGCGTTTCACTTCTGTTGTTTGCCGGGTAAATATTTTTTAAGAAATACGCCCTAACTGAATATATATAAACATATATTCAGGCCCCTAATCAATTGTGCCGCACTCATCAACTGAGAACCAGTTTTGTTTACCTTTCCTCTATGGGGCCAGAAATGTGGAAAGCAGGGAAATGTGGCTGCCAACTGGGGCCACGCACTCGGTATTATGACATCCGAGTCGGGTTTGTATTTAATGAAGTTATACATTTAAGCCATTTAAGCAAATAAAAAGGAAAGAGACATTAACTACGATTTAATTAACTAATATGTAGTTATTACCGAAACTGTTATTAGATTTACATTTAGTAGACTCCCTTAATAATTTGTACTAAATGTTTGCTGTGTTTTTAAACTAAATTTCATCATTAAAATAATGTTAAAGTGTGGGTGGAATATTGAAGAAAGAAATAAGTGAAAGTACTGATTGGATATTCCCCAAAATGTCTATAATTATTGCTTAATAACAATAAGCTATAATTAAAGAGAAAAAGTAAATCAAAAACTATGTAATTTAAATAAATTAAATCAATTGCTTTAAGAACCCGACTGTGCCTTTGTGTGTTTTTAAAACAAACGTCTAAATTAAATATTATCTAGTAAAATAGTTCGAAGAAGTTAAAATAGATCAAAATGTACTCTTTGTATTATAAAAAAAATATGTAATTAGTTTAACAAATTGTAAGTATGCCCTATATTATATATGCCCTATTTTATATAAGAAATGCAAACATTTTAAGTTGACTTAATTCTATGTAGCTTCTTTCTAAAGTAGAAATATACAATTTGTATCATATTCAACTAAATTTCTTCATTTTAAGCACAAAGTTTATTAAATATTTTTTTCACGGCTTTCTTTTTAAGGGAAAATACTATTTATTACGCTTTAGCCACACAAACATTTATACCGAAGGGTTTTAACATAAAACGTTCTTATAAAGTGGAAAACATCGCTAAATTTAAGAAGTAAAGTTGGCAGAAGGTCTAGAACAATCTTGATATTTTCTCCTAGAGTACAGATTAGTTTTCCGAACCAATTTCAATTTCAGTTCTTTAGTTTCCTCAGAAAGTGTTTAATATATATACTCGCCACTGCTTTCTATTCATATGAAGGATATTTTTCTTTTATTTTTCCACTAGAAATACAATATTTCGCAGGCGCCCAGCCATTTGCCGTCGGCTAATTAAGGCCAGGTAAGTAGTTTTTCAGGTGAGTCTCTTTAGGCTCACGAGTAGCAGTACTCACCACTGGAGGCGGGGTGCGGGGCCAGCGAGGTGATGCGTTGCTGCGGATGGGGCTCCATTTTCCAGTGCGCGGCCGAGAGGCCAGAGTTAGCGACAGTAAGCGAGCCAAGGTCACGGTTTAAAGTCGGCTCAATCAACATGTCTGTTAATCGCGCTAATCGATTTCGCCTCTATTGTTATTTAGTATTTACTATCTGTTTCCAATCGCTCTTTTGCGAACAACACACGAAAGCAGTTACAAGACAGTCGCAATCACAGTCACAGATGCCGCACGTCCAACGGGGAAGAAGCAGGAGACGACGACGACGCAGCACAAACGTTTGCAGCCGGAAACGGAAATGGAAACGCAATGCGGTCAATTGGATTCATAGCTCACAGGCACACACACACACACACGCACGCAGGCACAGAGGCACCGATCCCGGCAGAAACAGTTAGAAAACGTTCCTGTTTCTTTCTCTTCTTTCTTTTTTATTATTATTCTTCGACGGAGCGGAGCCGTTGGAACGTTGTTCACGCCGAAAGCTGTCTCAGCACAATGAGCTCTGCTTGGTTTCGCCTGGGTCGCTCCACTCCACTCGCCACTCGTTTCCACTCAATGAACGAGTGGTTTTCGGTAAGCCGCCAACCGGTTTGCGGATGCCGCACATTCATAATGGCGGCCGTTGCGCGTCCGCTGGCTGCCTCTCGCTCTGGCCCAAGTGCGAGCGGGACCACTATACATGCACCGAAACACTGCCTGTGTGCGCGCACACAAATCAAACAATTATAAACTCGTTGGCGCTGCGCTAAGTATAAACACAAGCAAGAGGAAGAGAGCGACCGATAGTGTGGGAGAGGGAGAGAGACACAGGGCTGGAAGAAGAGCAAGAGAGGAGTAGCAATAAGAAGATGAGTTGGGGAAGCCGCGGCTGCAGCTTTGTGTTTGGGAATTACAACTAATCAACTCTGGACACTGGGCGTTAGAATTCAACCTTTAAGTGCAGCTAATTCCTAATTCAGAGCGCTAATTAATGGCCTTCATTTTGGATCTAATATTGTAGCATTTGTGATCATTACTTTTAAAGCAACATACTGGTCTTGTAAGCTGTATTGGGTTATAGATTCGCCACTAAGGAACCATGACCCCAATAAGTTATCTCATTTCCTAATTGCATTTTTACAGTTCAACATTATGTTTTTTAAGTCTTTTATTAATTTTGCCATAATGCTAGATCCATAAAATTTACATTTCTGTATGTAACCAATATACAAAAATATTATTATTAATATTATTATTATTATTAATATTTAATTAATTAATATTATTATTATTATTAATATTTATTACGTTTTCTTATTTAATAATAATAATATTATGAATATTTAATTATTTAAAAAAAAAATATATATTTCAATTATTACTCATTCTTACAAGGGGGCTATAACTTGTAAATGTAATTAATAAGCAAAAGAAAGTATTTGTCATGTCTGTCTGTATGAAACAATAACGATTAAAGCTAAAGCTACTAAATTTGATGACAATATTCCTATACGCTGCGAGCATATTAAGTATGATTTAAAATTTGGCCACGCCCACTACCGCCCACACAAATCACGAATAACAAAATGCGTTGAGTTCCGGATATATCACAGTAGAGCACACTCAACTGTAGCTTTCGAAGTTCGTATGTAAAAAAGATGAAAAAATAATAAAATTAAATTAATTAAATTGATAGTATTATTTCGACCATTCTGTGGCAAGTTAAGAGGCATTAAAAATGTCTATTTAATGTTAATAGCCACTAATGCTAGAGGATTGGTTACAGTACAGTTATAGTATCAACCACCAAATGATCAAATCCAAAACCACAACACACCCCTTAGATAGTAACAAATAAGAACTGAAATGTACAGCATTATGTTCATATTTTTATGTCCTTTATATGCACTTGACTTAAGCCAAGAATCCCCATCAAATCCGTGGGGCAACCTTGGATAATGGGTTCTGCATTCCGGTTTATGCTCTGTCCGCTTCCTCTGGGCCGTTGTCTCTGCGGTGCGTGATGGATGATTGATGCGCTGCCTGGTCAAGGCGATCCGATGTGAATCGAAACTGCAACTAAACTACACATGGCGTGATCGGTGCGCCACACAGGACAGGACACGGAGCGGAGCAGGAGCGGCAGGAGGAGACGGAGATGAATGCCTCGAACTGGCAGAGTGGCTTACACAGAAGCCAAATTGCATCAAAGCCCACGAGTTGAAGAGTGGCTCCAGGCGCTCCGAAGAATTGGAAGTTGAAAGCTGAAAGCTGAATGCTGAATGCCGAGTTAAAAAGCAATTACCCGAAACGATTCCGGAATGGGAGAGAGGCTCAGAGAAATCATAAGAAATCACAAGAAGTCACAATCACAGAAAAGAAATCCGGCTACGCAGAACTCAGAACTCACCTGGCGATAATGAGATGTCTCACTAAGCTGATCAGAACTGCCTTTGTATTTATTTGTCTGTTCGAATGCAAAGTGCACAATGCTGCAGATATGTGCCTATATGTATATATCTCCGACTCCGATTTGTGAAAGGCAAATCATGAATGAACGCTGCTGACGATGACGTTCGAGTGCCCTCATGCCGGAGATCCAGAGCAAACGCAAACAATCGAACAGGAATAATTTACTAAGTAAATAAGATCTGGATACCGATCGCTGCACATTAAAAAAAGCGAGGAAAATCGGTTCAATAATGTAAAAAAAAAGATTGTTTGTTACTTGACTGAATCCTAGGCTTTATTTGAAGTCAACATGATCATGATATTAAAATGAATTTCTTTAAAAATATAAATAATCCAGAGAATGTGAGTATTTTTTCAAGTTCTAATAATCTAGAAAAATTAAATCTTATTCAGATTTTCTTAAGCATTATTGGACTTCGATATCTTAAGCTGTGTGAAGTTTTATAACTAATCTATAAATGTTATTATTGGGTTCTTTAAACTGTAAATGAATACATACCTAATTAAAGTCTGTAATAACTCACACCTAAATAGCCTAAAATCTAAAATAAAGGTAATAAAAAACCACCTTAACTATCCACATAAAGAAAGTAAATTCTATATAAAAATCCTCCAAACTGCTAACCCATTTATATCGAATTTTCCCTCAGTGTTGATCCGTGGCGAGTAGCGTGCGCCCTCGCGCCCCATCAAGTGGCACTTCAACAATCAAGCATTCACACAGAGCAGATGGTCTCCGCAGCCGTTGGCGACCACCTAAATGAAATTTCATTTACTTTTTCGCCGGTCATCGCCGCCGCCGCAATCTCGGGGAGATCTCCTCCCAGAATCCCTGTCTCCTACTTGCTTATGCACACACATTATCAACGTACGCCCGCCTCATGGAGTGTTTGTTTACCTAATTCGATTACCGACCGCGTCCGTTCGCGCCATAGTCCGTCGATCACTTGACCATTTGGGTGGCACTGGCACACAGGGCCCGAGATCTCTGGAGGGGATCTCCACAGATCCCCCACTTATCGGGTCCACTCTCCGCTCTCTGGCCGCAGGTCGTGCGTAATCGCTCCAGCAGCTCCGGCAGCCAGATGCAGATGGGGACGCACTGCAGCCGGAGGTATGCATCGATCGACCACTGGGGACTTAATTGAAGAAGTTGCCAAGAGGTTTCATCGCCCAAGAGCCGCGCGGAGGTAAATTAAGTCTTGATCACTTGATTGTAGTAAATTAAGATTAAGAAAAATAATCACTTAAGCGGTTGGGCAAGAGTGGAGACAGCGATTCGATTTTGAAGAAAATTGGAATGCATTTATAGTAATCTGCAACTGGAGCGACATATTGGAGTTGATTAAGTATTTAAGCAATACTATTAAGCGTTAAAACATGCTTTAGTATTTGTACTTTCTACTTTTATAAAATTAAATACTAAGAGTAAAAAGAATGACAATTTTAAGTTTTAAATATTATAGATGAAAATATATACGTAGATAGAAAATATTCCGAGGTAAAATAAACTAAATAAAATTATCATCAAAATGTGGAAACCCTAAAAAAAACATTTTTTTCTTAAATATTTCTTTTAGGAATTTGGATCTAATGTAAATAATTTTGTTGCGAGAACCTCAGAAATTTCTGTCTTACCTTAAAATAAATATATAATTAAGATAAACATCTTTAACCGACCTCAGCTGCTGTTAGTATTTAGGAAAAATGTTTATTTGAATTACACAAGAATTTTCAATTTTAACGGTTTCCTGGAGATGCCTATCAGCCACCGATAAGTATCGATAAGAATACTCTCTGAAATCGATAGCTTGTTTACATGACCCTAAATATAGCCGCTCTGAGATACGGCCGCACTAGTCCACAAAATTGATAAATTGTTCGTTTTGGTCGAACGAATTTAGTTAACATTAAATTAAGGCGATAAAGATAGCATTAAAAATGCGCACAGTGCTATTGAGCAAATCGGACGAGGTGTACCTGGAGAAATGCGCACAGGAGAACCAGTTCTCGTACGGCATCATTGTGGGCCATGTACGTACAGGCAGATATAGATATCCGCCACGTAGATTTGTTTGGTTCCTTCCCTGTTCCCCGATCAACGAGCACTCTCTAAAAGCACTATGTATATCCATTCTCTATCTGAACCCGCAGCAAGCGGACCTCAGCAAGAGCGTGGTGGTGCACTTGGCCCGGAACAACGAGGAGGATGCAGACCTGGAGGATCTAACCGATGTGCGCCTCTCCATCGGCGACATCAACTCACAGGCGTTGGCCTCACAGTGGCTCAGCGCAAGCAAAATGTGTCCCGGCTCCTTTGACGTCATCGGTGGGTTGGTGTTGGGGTTTGGTTGCTTGTGGGTGGCTCCCGGGACGCCTATTATGTGTATAAGGTGCCCTGCCACCTCAGATGGTATCGCGATTAGATGGGTTTTGTTGTCCAAGCATAAATAAAAATATATGTAATGTGCAAATGTAGGCAGTAGGTAGCATTTATGGATTTAGAAAATGTACATATATATTGTATTCTCCTTTGTCCACCTTTTCAACATAATTTCTTTAATTATTACTCTACTAAAAAAGCCCTATAGTCCTTGCTTTCTTTAGCTATTAATGTCTTCCATTTTGCCAAGGTTTTCTGTAAACTATACACTCAAAAGTAGTCCCAGCAGTTATATTTCTACAAATTTAAATGAGATATAAGCTTGATAGTCTCACAGTAGGTATTAGTCAAAATATTATAAGTAGTAGTAGTAGTAGTCATATTATTATCACTTTTTACGAAGAACCGGGTTCCTATAGTCAAGAATTTCTTTATTTTCGCTTAAATCCGCTCTTATTTACAGGCATTTTTGTGTCCTCGACAAGTCCCGATGTGTCAAATGAGAAAAGCGAAGATTTTAAGAATGCCAAAAAGCTGTTCTCCGACATCTACGAGTAAGTGTTTCTTACCATAATCAAAAGTAAGCTTTATACAATATTTAAAATAATAATTCCTATCCCCAACCAGCTTGCTGCTGAAAAGCAACAGCTCCTTTGGTGTGTACACCACCGACATTGCACAGACTGACTTCGTATTCCTCGCGTATTCGCTGGCCGACAAGAGGATGCTCTGCAAGAACTACAGCTACGGAAAGTGAGTATTAACTGGATCCTAAATCCTTGATCACAGATACTAGGGGTCCGGGTCGGGTCTATAAACTCACTCTACGTATTCTCTCTCTTCACCAAATAACAAATCGCTTACAAAATTGTAAAACATTTAGACATTGCAAAAAAACGTACTTTACGGCAAACATAAAATGCATCATATGGTAACTAACAATGTTTGAGAAGTATTTCCATAAACTATAGTTAATGTTTAATGTTATGTGCCCCTTTCTACGTTTCTTATTTCTCGGAATACATTTTATGTGTTTAGTAAATATCCTCTGAGATTGTTCTTGTTCATGTTGTTAAATGGTAGTTTTGATAGTATTTTAAGCCTGTTTTTACCATATATAAAGCTGGCTATTCTTTCTTAACACAGCGGCGGCACTTTCTCGAACATGGAACACAGGTTTGTGGACAAGCCCTTCGAGTGGATTCAGCTGGGGTGCAGCTACGATCTGGACGATGTCCTGCCAATACTAAATGCCTCGCGACGCGTTAACATTGAGGATCAGTTCCAAAACATCATAAAGGCGGTGCGCAGGAATCTGCTGGCCAGTGAGGTCTTCCTCCAGAGCGAGATCGTCGAGGATACCATTGATCTGCAGGCGTACATCAAGAAGAAACGCACCAAAGTGGACAAGCTGAGCAAGCCCACATCAACGAGTGGTGGCACGTCGCCGACGGGTAGTAATACCTCGAACTCCCTGCCGCAGCTGGCCTCAGATACAGGGAATATCAGTGGCGGTGACTCCATCCGGGCTAGCATAGTGCTCCCGGTAAAGTGTCAGCTGAGCAAACCGTCGGACATCAAGGTGCGGGAGTTCAATGGCACACTCCGCATGAGCGGCATCATTGCGTCGAAGGTCTTCTGCAGTCCGCGGAACAGTATAGCGGATGTGAAGCGATTCCTGCGCGACGATGTCCTGCGCTCCCTAATCACACGCATACAGGTTTACTGCGATGGCCTGACGGATCCCTATGTGAGCAACGAAGCCTTGTACATAAGCGAGCCTCCAAGGAGGGTGTTCTTCAGCCTGCCCTCGGAAGTCACATCAAGCGGAGCCACTGTTCAATTCTCCGAATACCTGTTCCGCGGAGAAGCACCTACGGTGGTGGTGGCCCAAGCCAAGCAAATCCTTGACGTGGAACTAGACCCGGAGACCATTTCCGTAGAGGCCGAGGGACTGCCGGATGACTCGAACTTCACCAACGGTGGCAATGCAGGCGCTGATCGCACAGACGATTCCCGGACTATGGTCAGTACGATGCCAAAGCCAGAGCTATCTCGCAGCCTTTACATGGTGGGCATTGCCGTGGCCCTTCTGATAATCCTGGCATCTGTGGCCCTCCACTACATCCTCGGCGATCGGTAGGCACATCTGTTGCTTCTGAGGCCTCCCCTGTAGCTCTTTATACGGAAATTTTTTATACAGATACATTATTTGCATGTGCATGTGCTTCGGCACTCACCTCTCTCTTGTGATCGTTTGTTTTTATAATCCAATGTGTGTACTCGTAGTAGTTAAACAAAACAGATATGAAAGTGTTTAGGGATCACGTTAAATAGTTTTATTGTGGAAGCAAAACTGTGCAGCATTTAACACCAATATTATAATAAACTAATAAGTAAAAGTACATTTCTGTGTGTATCTTTGGTACGCCCACCAAGGCTATGTTAATCGTCAGGAAAATTAGTCCTGTCTGTTTCGTTCTCTATATTTAGTTCACTGTTTGTTGAGTATTCTTCGTTTCACTTTATTATCAAATCATTTGTTCAAGAAAGAGTTTTCTCTTTACAAAGTAAGCTCATTAGAAGGTGTGAAGCTTGTATTATTTACATCAGATACAACTAATTCTCAGTTTTAATCAGAGCTCACAAATAAAGACTTATTTAGTTTCTGCCAACTAGGTTACAATGGGGGCTGGGGCTTTAACTATTTATGGTTTTCTTTATTATTCCTTCTCTAATCTCCACCTTGTGTTCGTACTTAACTTAAGACAACTCTAATGCTATTTAACTTATAGGAAAGAGAATTCAACTGCGGTAACAAAGTTTAGTTATATACATTAGGAGGACACGTTAAAACATTTATTTAAAGGAAACACCAAAGAACAGAAGTTAGTGGGTGTCTTTCAAGGATTAAATTACATAAATATTTGGTTGTTGTCTATATTTAAATCCGACTTTCTTGCATATATCCTTATAACTTCTAGTTATCTAACTTTAGGATCGTAATAATGAGCACATCATGAATTGTGATCGGACACTTAGAGTGTATATATTAGATTTTTTTCACAGCCTCTGCAACTAAGAAGTACCCACCCAAGCCCAAGGAGCTACTGCATCTTGCAGTTGCCATTGCAATTGACCACCGACCACACCCAGTCCACATAGTTGGACACCTTGGCGTATATGCCAAACTTATTCTTCTGGGCGCACCCGTCCCCGAATGAGGTGATGCCGAAGATGGTCCACGGGTGGTTGGGCTTCGTGGTGTCGCGACACAACAGTGGTCCTCCTGAGTCTCCGGCACAGGTGTCGATGTGACCCTTTTTATGGCCCGCACAGAACATATTCTGTAAGGAGGAAAAGTTCCTGATTAAAAAGAACCGAGCTTCTCCATAGTTTCCCACACTGTTACCTTGGTGATGGTGTAGTCGTAGTAAACCTTCCGGCAATTGTTCATCGGTATTATGGGCACGGTGGCCTTGTGGAGCACACTGGTTCCGGTAGCATCCCGATTGCGACGCTTGCCCCATCCAATGACCGTGCAATCCACATTCTTGGGCAGGGCCTGGAAGGGCTGGGGCAGGCAGGAGTATCCAATCCAGTTGGTGGCGTTTACCGCTTTGGGTAACCTGAAAGAAAGAGTTGGATTTACATATTTAATGTATATTTAATTATATACTCTTAGAGTGGAAGTTTACATGGAATATATATTATTATATAATATTTTTACATATTAAATATTGAAAACTTAAATAAGGATATATAGGATGCATACAAAATTTCGAATCAATCAGAACACAACTATGGCTGTAAGAGAGATCTTTGTTCCTCTGTGAAATATTCCCTCCGGGAAACAGCTAAAAAGTAGGCAATGGTTTTTAGAAAACAGGTTTCTATGCACGTCCCTATAATGTTTTGGCTTATATAAATTAATAAATGTTTTCGTTACACTTACATAAAGTTTTAAACCGTTATTACATTTAATATTCTTCTCTATAATATTATTTACCTATTAATATTATTTTTACAGCTAAAAGGTAGGCAACAAGGCTCAGACAATGAGTACTTTTATGAGCGCTTCATTCCACTTTTAACGAGGCTTAAACCTTTTTGGTTTTATTCAACATTTTACCAGATTATATATTTATTTTTCCAAAATTCTGACTCACCTAAGCAGTGCCACATCGCTATCCACGGTGCGCTTATCAAAGTTGGGGTGTATAAAGCTCTTCATTACCCTTAGCTGCACCTCTGTCCCATCCTCGTAGTCCAGGTTGTGTTCTCCTGTAGACAATAAGGATCATAAATAAATCATTCCCCATTCTGATATTTCCCCAAAAGGACATACTCACCCATCCGAACATAGAGCACTCTCCGGACACAATGGGCGGCTGTGAGGACCCAACGCGGAGCAATGAGGGTTCCGCCGCAGAAGGCCTCCTTGAAGCGATTCAGGATGGCCACCTGCCAGGGCCACTCGCCCTTTCGCGACGCCCTTCCTCCGATGATCTTCAGCATGTTGGACATGCTCCTGCGTCCCGTGGAGCGGACAATGCCGCAGGTCAGCTTCATCGGCGTATACTCCGGACCGCGATAGCCCTTGCCCGTCATTATGTAGTTCAGGTCATTGATGGACTCCTCCGGCTGCACCGACTGGTGCATTCGGCGCATGGCGGTGGCCGGCGAGCCGGAGCCCGGCCTGGTCTCGAAGGCGGGCGTCTTCTGGAACTGCGTTTGCAGCCATTGCTGGCAGAAGCTGCCCTCCGTGTAGCAGTAGGCAATCTCCCGGAGAACCTCTCGTCCGCACTGATCGATATTGCGGCATTTTCTGGGAGGATCGGAGTTGACAGTAATTGTAATATATCACAGGTAATATTCCCCTCAACTTACTTATATCTCCTGGTGGTGCACTTGGGCGAGCACCGGGTCCAGCGACTCCACTTGGAGTAAATGCGTCGTCGCCGCAAAGCGAGTCCGTCCTTGGGAGGCTGCACCCAGCTGATATTGCGAAACTCCGTCTCCGACTCCTCGGAATCCGCATAGATAGTGTCCGGCTCTAGATCGAAGTCCTCGTACTGGAAGATGTCTCCCTCCACGCTGAGGTCTTCGATCATATTCCTGGGTTTCAGGGACCTTCGCTCGGCGTAATCCACAAAGTCATCCTCGTCGTCGTAGTCCCGTTTTGGGGGAGCTCTGTGGAACTTCTTTCTGTGATTCTTCCGTCTCCTGTGACGGCGGTGCTTCAGCACGAAGAAGTCCCCTTGCTCACCGGAATCTTCATCGGGTTCCGGCACCGATTCTGGATCCTCTCCAGAATCCTCCTCGCTGTAGACATCTCTGGCGGGATATCTTGGGGCTTTTGGAAACGTTTCAACGGGTTCCCGAGGTGGACTAGGTGGCGGTGGAGAAGGAGTTGTATAGGGAGGTGGGTAAGGCGTTGGGGGATGAGTTGGATATGGTGTTGGTGGATGAGTTGGTGGATAAGTTGGTGGATAGGTTGGATAGAGAATTGGAGGATGTGTGGGATAGGGAGCTGCAGGATATGTGGGATAGGGAGCTGGAGGTGCTGGAGGATAGGAAGCTGGAGGTGCTGGAGGATAGGGAGCTGGAAGTGCTGGAGGATAAGGAGCTGGAGGTGCTGGAGGATGTGTTGGGTAGGGAACTGGAGACGCTGGAGGCGCTGGAGGCGGCCTGTACTCAGTATGGCGATAATCCGCAGTGGGACCACTTGAGGCCGCAGCCGCAGCATTAATTATTATCGAGGGCTGCGGCTGTGGTGGCAGTGGCTGCGGCTGCGGATGGTGGATCTCGCGGAAGTGCTCCTCGTGGACCACCACCGGTGGTTGCCATTTAACAGGAGGTGCGGGATGACAACTGCAAAAAACACAAGAATACATTATTCAAAATCCGGAAGAAGTAGCTAGCTGAAGTCAAAATATTGTAAATATAAACAAATGGGTTGGTTCCCAATGAAATGGGATACTTTGCTTAAATTAGAACACTTTAGAAATAAGCAAGCCTAAAAAATATGGCCTAAAAACAGTCTGCTTGTAATTATTATTTGTGGGAAGTAGCTCTAAAAATAGTGATTCTCATAATACTCATAAGTGCATGTGTACTTTTGTGCCATATTTTGCGGGAACTTGTTTTGAAAACGAGTACAAATTGAATTATAAATATGTTTAAGAGCTTTTTGAGAAGGTCTTCAAATGGGAAGAGGTTTTTAAATAGTTGTGATTGTATTATTATCATTATTTTAATTTAATATAAAATTAAATTTTGAATATTTAGCTCAAATATCATGGCAGTGGGTTTAAATGTTTTAATTAATGTTATAGTATTTTATTAACTAAATCTTTGTCTAGATAGAAACTTGAGGATAGAGTTACTTATGCATTTTGTTTATTATATTTTAAAGTATATGGCAACCCAGATTTGTAGCATATACAGACACACATAAATGTTTTAAGCATCCCCATCAGTTATGTGTGTCCTTTATCTATGTTATCTTATTTAAAACTATTTCAAGACTTACTTTAACTTTTATCTAAGATTGGTTTTTGGCTAACTTATATATATTTACACTTACAAATAAATATTAAATAATTAAAAACCACACTCACTGCCGGCACTTGCTCTGCTCCACGTGCTTGGTGTGTCCGCACTTGCGCTTCACCTTGCAGAAGCGCTCCCGCCGCCGGATGCAGTCCGCGTCGCAGGTGGTCCACTGTGACCACCGGCTGAAGGGCTGGTGGTGGCTAATGGAGCGCCTGCGGCCGCTCCAGCGCTGGTGCTGCGGCATCCGCATGCGGTGCACCCGGTGACCGTTCACCCAGTGGGAGCCATGGTACGACGGATGATGGTGCGGGTGATGATGATGATGGTGACCCATCGCGTCCCGTATCTCGGCATTTATTGACCTCTTCGCCTCCTGGACGTGTCCGCTCTGAAGAGAAAGCAAGGAAGTGAGCATAAGATTGGGTTTTGGGTTACCCTATTTTATGGGTCGAGTGGAGTGGAGTCGAAACGCGATCTGCGCCCTTCGCCTTCGGATTCAAGGAGCTGCGGAGTCTCCTCAGACATCCACCATAAATCAGACATGTCGCCGCTTTTTATTTGAAGTGTCATTGCTCTCGACAGTTTCGTCGTGTCTGCGTTCGCATTGTGATCCCCGAGGAAAGTACCATGGTGTATACCATGATGTCCCAACTCCAGTTCCAAATGCAAGCGGCGACGCCGGGCGAGGCGACGCCGCCGCCGTCGCCGCTGCTATAAATAACTCACGCTTGCGCCGACCGATCCGGCGGATCCCTGCATCCGCGTCCCAGTCTAAAATAGGCTTCGCCTCTCAGGCGAGGAGCAGCGCAACCTCTTCACTAACGCCCTACAGCTGCAGAAACTCCATTAAACTGGACATTTCCGAAGGCATAACCATGTACACTGCGGCTGGGAGCTGCGACTCAATCAAGTAGTAAATGTGCCAACTTGTGCAACTATAAAATGTTACAGATCTGCATATACACATATATCTTCCTGGAATACGATCATGAAATACTGTCCCTGGCATCTTTATGTTTCAATCGGTGCCATTCTGTTCTATTGATAAGTATTGTATAATGCTCCCCTCTCTGATTTAATAAAATAATTGAAGCAAAATACTAACAATTAATCCTGTTCTGATTGAGCTAATTTTTAAGAACCGAAATCATCCATTTCAATCATGGGAAGCCTCTGTATTATTACTACAATTACTATATTACCATATGATCTATTTTGAAATCTACCAAATATATATTCCAGCTCAGTTTATAATTAGTAAACGAAGGTTATCCTAATACTAAAAAGTTACTTTATAGAGGACACATATAAGGTCACTTAGGTTAAATAGTTTAACAAATAACAGTACTTTAAGAGTGATTTTTAAATTAATATAAAAATAAAGATTAATATGTTGATTTATGTATATACAAATAAAAAGACCATTAAGTCTGCAAATAAGACTGAAAACTTACAATTTTTATTTCTAATCTAATCTAAAGAATCAAAGCTTTCGATATTTTTTGGACAGATTTAAGACTAAGGCTTATCAATTTAAAATCGATTTTTAAACTAAATGATTACAGACTTTGGTTTAAATTTTATTTCAAGCAAAACTATGGAAAACTTTGAAATAAAACCTTTGTTTTTCTATCTTCAGTTACTTAAAGAAGTTAATTAGACCCTTAAAAAGTCTAGTTAACCAGTTATCTACTACTACCATCTAGCATTTCCTAAATCGATTTAATATCATAAAGTATCAATGTTTTCTCTTTTCTTAAAAACCCGATCCCGATGTTTCCTATATATTCAAAGGGGTAGGACATCAAAAATCAGTACCTGTCAGCCAGGTTCCAGTTTTTAAAGCCGACCTTAGATAGAGACATACCATTAACGACCGGCTCCCAAAAGTTTTATTAGTTCAACGACTCTAGTGGCTCTTAAATTCTCGCCCTGCCTTTTCCACATAAAACCCATAACCGGTACGGTACTCGTGCTAGGTATTTAAACAAATAAAAAATCAGTTCATTTATGCGGCTACTAAACACATTCTATACCTACTCTTTTGCATATTTTTTGTTTTTTGTATCAGCGAAAAGAGGAAGCCAAGTTAGCCGTTGTTTTTATTAGCTGTTTTAGCCAAATTAGAATTATTTAAATGGCCGATCGGTGATGAGGTGCCAATTAATCAAACAAACACACATCGGTAGCCGATCGATGCCCCAGTGGATAAACCAGACGTAGGTCAGGGCAAATCGAAAAGTTCTGTAAATGGAAAACCGAAACATTCCCATCAAATCATGCGGAAATACGAGCAGCGCCACTCTGCACCTCAAGCTCAAGGAGACCCAATAACGTTCCGGCCACGATTTATATACATATATAATACACATTAGAGGAGAACCCCGGTCCCAAAACAATGGAGAAACGAGAGTGCGACTAATTTGGACGCGGTAATTGACCTTGCATTCGTAAATAGTTTGCCTTTACGTCTGCGTTTGCGTTTCGCGGTTCCCAATCGAATCGTTTCGGGTTGACGTAATGCGTAATGCGATTCCGACTTCGATTTCGATTTGGACAAGTGGGTGTTCCACCACGTACCAATCCAGGCCACTCACCTGAGCTCCAGCCAGCAGTCGGACCACCGTCAGGAATTCGAGCACCAAGCAAGCCACTTTCATGCTCAACTGCTTACGGGCGCACTCGCCCGAAATCCGCTCAATAATAGTACCGATTCCACGCCAGCGTTACGAATCCAAATCCAAATCCGTGAATCCAAAGACCCTGACAAACGCACTGTAAATAGAAATAACAGAAATGTTTATGTCTTGAGGTTGGGGTAATGGATCGTTCCGGAGACCTCAAGGGAGTTAGCCTTAGGTTTGTTGTAGTTTAGGGAATTCACTAGTTCAGGTATTTGCTATAAATAGAAAAAGATCTTCCTATGAAAGCAGTTCATAATAAAATGTATAATTTTTAGATTTATATTCAAGATACAGAGGGTTATTAAAGCCTAAGATCGGATATAGTTAAATAAGTTGTCTTGGATATTGTCCTTAGGGAATTCAGGTATTTACTATAAATAGAAAAATATCTTCCTACAAGAGCAGATCATAATAAAATTTATAGTTTTTAGATTTGTTTCCAAGATGTAGTTCAAAATATAATATATAATTTCCAGATTTATTTCGAAGATATAGAGGGTTATTAAGGCCTAAGATCGGATTTAGTTTAATAAATTGTTTTGGATATTGTCCTTAGGGAATTCCCTAGTTCAGGTTGTTTTTATTATAAATAGAAAAAGATCTTCCTATAAGAGCACTTCATAATAAAATGTGTAATTTTTAGATTAATTTCTAAGATATAGTTCATAATAAAATATATCATTTCTAGATTTATTTCCAAATAAAATGTATAATTTTTAAATTTATTCCCAAGATATAGAGAGTAATTAAGGCCTAAGATCGGATTTAGTTAAACCAGTTATCTTGTATATTGTTTTTAAGACTGTAAATATAATCTTTACATTAATATTAATATTAATATAATTATTAATATGAAGAAAATCATTTAATTGAAAATCTCTCCCTTTTGTGACATATTATTCATCATATTTATTGTATATATTTGTAACAATTACACTTTCGCGTACACTTTCTATGATTTTCCCTTGAAATTATAGAAATACCCTTGTATATATATACACCAGCAAAGATCCTAATAAGAACTTAAATAAGTTAATGGTATCTTTATTAGTAATAAGAACTAAAATAAGTCAATATGTTATTTATATTTAATAAAAATTATTATATTTTCTTTATTTATCCAAGCTGAAACCTTTATAGTTAAATTCTCGCATTCCCAAAATTATAAAGTTCCAAAGTATCCCGTTGCACAACCATGTACATATGCTCTTCTCCGTGAATTACGCAATAGGCCACTATTAAAAATCCACTTCATTTTTGGGGATAGGCTAATTAAATTATATAATGAGCACAGTGCGGACACCCACAAAAGCGGGTGTACTTGAACCTGTACTTGTGTGTTAAACGACGCTCGTCCGCCATGTCTCTGAGTGCCCAATTTACCCTGACTAAGCGACTCATTTGCGTCAAAGTAAAATCCGGCAAAAGCATAAAAGAGTCTAAAGAGTGCCCCCCACGCACTGCACAATTAAATGATGCCAATGTCTATGGTGAATCCGAAACTGAATCTGCTGAAACCGGTGAAGCTGGTGAATCTGGTGAATCTGGCGAATCTGGCGAATCTGGTGAATCTGGTGGATCTGGTGGATCTGGTGAATCTGTTCCCGCCGGCTCCCTATCTCGGCGGCCGCCTTTTGCCAACTACAAAGCAAATATTTGAACTTGTCTGAGACCTTAGCCCAAAGCGATCAAAAGCGTGGGCAGAATCTACTCGTACATATATAAATAAAAAAAAGCGAAATTAATTAGCTACATACCCGGTACATGTAATTACAAACAGAGGAGGAAAATTGGAAACATAAAGATAAACTGCGGGTATATATGCTGGCTTTCTTGTGTCGGGATGCCGAGTGCTTTTGATGATGCTGTGACCGGGCCTGTGCCTCTGCATAAGTGGGTTTTCGTATAAAAGGTCTGCCACTATTCCGCCCATTCGGAACTGCACCGAGGAATTTTAAGTACTAACAGAGACCGGGTACTGGGTACTGGGCACTGGAGCACAAGTACGCGTACTTTGGACTTACGTAAAAATGGCACTGCGAAAAAATATAGAGACTAAGCCTAGCACTTGGTTTTAACTATTTTCAAGGAAGGAAGTTTACAATTTAGTGATATAAAATACATATAGTTTTAAAGAAGTTTATACTAACTTCAAGTCAATAGAAAGCATGATAATGAATACATGGTTTTGATATCTCTTAAGAAGGCGTTTGAAAGTATGCAATAAAATGTTTAAGGTACAATAATCTGTGTAAATATGATTTGATATATGTATGTTATATATTATATATTTCGAAACATGTTTTAGGCACCTTTTTAAGGAAAAGCTTGTGGTTACTGAAGCACCTCCTATAGAATTATAATTAATAAAAATGTATTTATTTTAAACCCTTTAAAGAATCGATTATATATGTACTTAACCAAGGAAATATATATATATTGTACCCTACTATTTTCATTGTTATACTGTGCCTATAGATGTATAAATTAATAGATATATAAATTAATTAAATAGATATATAAATAGATATATAAAAAAATAAATAATATAAAGATGCGATGGCTATTTTTATATATGTATAATTTCTTATTAATAATTCCCTAAAAACTTATATTTTACGCAGAGGTGAACCCCTAGACCAGTCCCTGCTGAGTGTAAATAAATTCTTTAATCAACTAAATACGATTTTTTTCCCGTGTAAATCTGGGCCAGATCCAGATTCGCAAACATCCAAAGCACCCACCCCACCGATCGTATAAGGTCAGATGGGGCTGGAACGAGCTGCAAGTTAAATGCATTGCACGATCCAGTTAGCGCTCCCACATTGGCAATTCTGGTTATTCCGAATGACCAAATTCGATAACTGCCATCCTCTGGCCAGGTTTCCGCAAATTGGCCATTTATATTCCGCGCTAAATTCCAGTAAAATCGGATCCATATCCCAATTCCCCCGAGCACCAATCACTCAATGTGAATTATTTCAATATTATGAGCCTCCCAGAGCCAATGTGATATTGAGTAACCCGCGGTGCGTGAAGAGGAATGTTTTCGCCGGTTTGGTGGAAATAAAATTCCACAAACAAATCAAATAAAAACAAAAAATAACGAAGAACCACTAGAAACTATTTTAACACACCTGACGACACATGATTTACACACTGAGGCGGACATTTCCCCGCCGAATGTTTGTGACATCACCCCGCCCGCGCTGGTAAACACAACAGAAAGATGATTTATAGAAGATCTCCCAGTGGTATGTTTGAAGAGATCTGAATTCTTGAGAAGATAACTCGGGGGATGCTGATGCGCAGTATGCCTAAACACAAAATTAAAAGTATCACTAATTCTTAGGTAAAGAAGAGAATATATTTGGGGCACGAAAGGTTTTTGAAATAAATAAATGACAGTATATTTTAACTTATACGAAGTGCATTGAATATTAGACTAAAAATCCCTATATTATATATATATCAAAATTACAGGAATTTTAGTTTAATAAATTCATTATGTATATTAGCTTTACCAAATGATTTTTTTTTTTAATTTTATAAATATTTAAAATTCCTTTATCATAGCAGCTTTTAGGTATCTAAGTTTTCATTCACTTGACTATAAAAAAAATATAAAATAAACATCATAACGACGCATTTTCAAAAACTTTATTAATATTTTTCAGGAAATTTCATATTTCAGGTTTTTGTTTACAGATCTTTAAATAGACTTGTTATTTGTTTTTATTATATCTGATAATGCTCATAAACTGATCTTGAAAAACCAATAAAATGTTATGCTCTAAAGCAAAATATTGGCACACATTTTATTGATTTTTAATGCCAATGGATTTTAACAATAGAACGTTACAACAACAAACCGTAATTTTATTCTTTTTTAAAAGAAAACCTCGTGGAACTTTTCAAAAACTATTTTATACATCATGAAAATTTTATAAAAATTAAATTAATAATAAATAATTATTGTTTTAAAAATTTGTAAAAAAAATGCAAACCATCCCGAAATATTTATACCATCTTATATCATAGATATATATAAATATCTTATCATATAATTTAATAAAATCATTATGATATGATTCTAAAGCTTCAAAAAGAAAGTATTTTATTAATATTTTAGATTCTTAAAGTATTTAAAATATTTAATTCATGTTATATGTTATTTTTTAGAATATTTTTTATAAAAAATATATTCAAGAACTTAAATAAGCTTCTAATTATTTTTCTGGAACTTAAAATTCTGCTTACTTTCCAATTTATTTGATTAATTACCAAGCTCCTGTTAATTGATCCCTTTTATTTTCTGCTTATTAAGCTCAAAATATCGGACTCGGTGCTGATAACTATGAAGATATGTCCACCCCATTGTTCAAACAAACATATTTATGTACGATTTGTGTGTACTTCGGGCGACGCTGCTTCTTAATTTAGAACGCGGTGCGTCCGCACAGCAAACAGAGCAGCAAGAACCTCAGTCTCAGTTTCAGCCCCGGTCTCCGGATCCATCTTTGCGATCCCCCAAATTCCCCGGATCTCCATGATCTCCATGATCTCCGTGTAAACAAACCGCAGCACTGGTGCCGCCCCGTAGCGCTTTACCTTGACAAAGTGCGATTCAAGATCTCAACTATGACGGGGTCGGGTCGGCGTCATAAGTGCGCGCGCCTCATAAATACCACACTAAATATACTCCCAGATGGCCAAGAATATCGAGTGTCCGTTCATCAAATTCCGGCCAGGTGAGTAAGGGTGCTCACAAATGTCTGTGTTTACCTGTTCCGCCCATAAGGTGGCTAGGCCACCCACTCCATCGAGTATCCAGCATCACCCAACACCACCCACTGCCCACGCCCGCTCGGCATGTGGTCGATTTTCCACTTTTTTACGTATTTATCATTCCTAAATTACTGCTGCGTAGACCGCCGCGATTTTTTATGAATGAAAATGTACAAATTTGGATTTGGCCAGCCGCATTTCGAGACTACAGCTCAGTACACTTGGGGAAATTAGTATTAGTTAAGGGGTTGTGAAGCACTTAGAGATCACTAAGATTCATTTTTGCAATTTAAAACATGACTAATATAATTTTTAAAGCTTATTTAGTTATTCTAATATATAAACAATTCGATGATTTTTATATTATAACCCTGAAAGATCTTTAAATATTAAGAAAAGGCCTTAAATTTGTTTAAGAAAATAAGGAAATTCCGGAAACTAATTGTAATCTAATTTTGACTTTTTCAACATTTTCTTCTCTCCTAAAACATTATTTCCGCTTAACATAGCCTAGAAAATTAGCATTAATCAATTAAATGTATATTTACCTCTTTGTAAATATCATTAACCAGACTAAACAATATAAAAATTTACTAAACAATTTAAAAGAATTTAAGTGAAGCTCAACGGCATCCGATATGAAGTTAAGGCATTTAATAATGTCAAACCATAAAATATAAATACACCCAAGGTCATGTTGATTATGGCAAACAAGATAAAAACGGTGATGCAATATTGTAAAATTAAAATAAGAAATATATACTGATTCCGTCACAACAAGATAATGCATTTGTAAGTGAAGGCATAATATGCTAAATATATTATGCAAAAACCCGTCCAAGGTGGGTGAAAATAAGATTACAAAAATTGTGCAATATATTTTCCTTTGATGAGAACAAAGACTAATTGTGGCAATTAAGTTTCAAGGAATTTTTCCGTGTGTAGCTGCTGGCTGATTTATTTTTCTTTGGGCCTGCTGGCCGGCTAGCAGCCACGATGTCTGGTATGGCCAATCAACTGTCGCTCTGTGTGTAGTGTGTAGTGTGTGGTGTGTGTGTGCTGCATGTCCGCGGGCTCGTTTAACGAAATGCAATTTTAATGACGTGACCAGCTACTAAAAAATCGAATCAAATCGCTGCCTTCGGGTTTGTCTGTGGTTTGTTTTGGCTTTTTGTCTATTTTTTTTTTGTATTTTTTCTCAGGCCGCCTAAGTGGGCAGTTCGTGGGCAGTATTTTGGGCTTTGCGGTATTGTGTACGGATTCGGGCTGGCTTAATTTATTAGTCAGCCTTTTGTAATCGGCCACGCATTAGATTCGCTCGGCGACATCGGCCACTAGAGGAGCATTAAAAGTATTAGCGGAAGTGTTGGAAATAAATCATTACTGACGCACACACATCTCCCTGCCGCAATTCAGCCTCATCGATGGCATCGCAAAGACGCCGCCGAGAGCACACCCCACCTCCCAATCGCCCAACACTTCTCCCAACCCAGCATCCGCGATCCATGGATGCCACATTCATATCCACTTCCCCGCCGCACCACCAGAACGCCCAATTTTCGACAGATGAATTAAATGCATTTTAAACACATGTAAGCAGGCACAATTAGAGTCGGAATAATAGGAAGATATCTTTAGGGCTTTACAATTAAAGGAGGATCTCACAGTTATTAAGTAAAAAATCTCTAGTAAATTATATTAAAAATAATAAAACATATTACAGAAGTGCATCAAATAAAACCTTCAATCGGGAACCATAAATTGATTTATTAACTTTGAAATTAATTTAAATATAAATAATACTTTCTAATTGGTAAGAACCTCATTCAAGCTTAGACTTGTTATTTTAATTGTATTCAAAAAACAAGTGAACATGTCACTAATAATTAAAGACAAATTTTAAATATTTATGTCTTCTACGTCTTAAAAAATATAAGTTTTGTATCACCTTATTAGTGGTCTGCTTTAATTAAAATATCACTAAAAAGAAGAGATATTTATTATCTGATTCATCCTTCTAATTAAATAACTAATAAAAATAAACCACCAAAACTTGATTTTAATTAATAGTGAAAATTCCTAATCAAAATATTTCCCTAATTATCATTCAAATATCTGCTCAAAATTATTTATTTCAAAAACCATCAAATATTTCACACAGATAGTTTGCTTTGAAAAATGAAAGAAATAAAATTTCAAACCAACTATAATTAATTAATACCAAAACAAGCACCAGCTAGAAAATTTTTCTCTTTTTTAAGCATCATTCAAATTATTTATTTAGCTTGGTATCTATATAAAAATATGCTTTAATTATTGACACCTTTCCTATAATTTTGACTGCGTCTGTGAGATCGCATCCAAATGCATCTGCGTATGCGAGTGCAGATTGTTTTCATGAATGAAACATTTTTTATTCCATTTATCACTTGGCACCATCGACGTCGCCGTCGTCGTCTCCTTCAGCTGCACTTCGATTGGCGACTTGGAGCAGTTGGGGCAGAACTAAACCACACGGATAGACGCACTTAGCATGTTAACACGGACAACAGGCCCATTTGTCTGCCTTTATGGCCATAATATTGAACTGTCAAGCGTTTAGGCGCTTAGCGCTCAGCGTTTAGCGTAACTTTGCACAGCAATTACCTGGGAGGTTTTCTTAAATTTTTAGTGATATTTCAAAAGCCGTTTCGCGCACACATATTGGAGCAATTTTATTTTTACATTGGAGAACCAGACGGGGCACAGAAGCATAAACACCGACAGCACGTCTTGCCATCCGTTGGATGTCGCCTCGCCAACTCCACAGCGCGATCGCCGCGAAAAAAGATATATCCGTTCCGTACTGTTCCGTTCCGCTCGGATCCGACCCGATCCGATCCAACCGACGTCTTCTCGAGAACTGAGCGGAACGCCAACGCTCGGCGGCCAGCTGAAATGAAAAGGAAAAAAACGTCGCGTTCGCCGTTGACTTTTCCACACACATGTTGGCCGTGCACAGTGGACTGGAACCGCGTGAAAAGCGCTCACAACGGATCGCTGCGAAAATCCCAGGCAGCATTTCTGCGAACTGCTAAACGAAGCGAAGGTGCTAGTGCACTGAGAGAATTTGAGAGTGAGTTATATGAGGAACAAGCAAACACTTGAATTTAAAATATAAAGAAAATTCCAGGTAACTTAAAGGAGCACATAGAAAAATAAGCAAATGTATAATATAATATAATATAATAATATATAATATAATAATATAATATAATATAATTGTATAAACTATTGACGGAGTTAGGATTTATCTATATATAAAAAATAATAAATAGATTGAGGAAAATTCCCTATATCAGTAAATCCCTTTTATAAGCTCGTAGGTCATATGTTCAAATTTATCATTGATCGATTTGATATCAGTTTATGTTCAAAAATATACCCCATATAAAAAGTCAATCTAATTATAATGTTCTTTGAATGTCACAGATTTTATTGCATAGTTTTGGACGCTTAATTAAATGATTTCAAATCAATACGAGATTTTTTGAGTAATTTTTGAATTAATTGGAATTAATTAAAATGGAAAACTAAATGGTTAAAAAAATAAATAAATTTTATTCCTAAGTTAATAGAAGGTTCTTTCCCTTCCACATTCTTCTACCCCCGAACTGTAATAACTGTCTGAATTATTTCTTTTTTGAGCAACTTTCTTCAAAGTCTAATTGATTGAGATATCCGCTTTACCTTTTTAATCGTTACATACCATAATCTTTTAAATTTAAATAAAAAAGGACTAAGTTTCAGGTTTCCTTGTCTTTTTAAAGGCGTTTATTTTAGTATTTGGCTCTTCTAAGCTTAATACTTTTTTTGGGGAAAATCGAACCCAAGACTTTTCTCTGTCTGACCACTCACATTGCAGTGATGGCAATAAACCGTGTTACACGCCGTCGACGTTGAAACGCGCCAAACTTTCCCAAAGAAGCGTTTTACAATCCGCAATTAAATTTAATATTTTTAACGATCGAAAAGTAAATACTCGTACATGCAGCATGCGAAAGGGCTAAAGGGGATACTATTTACATGGCCAGGGGGAGCAGCCCCTAGTGGTAGCAATGCCAGGCGGCAACCCGCTGGCCTGGCGGGGATTCCCGGATGAGTCGCATCTGCTCGGAGCCCGTGTCGTCCGCCTGATTGCCACCGACTATGACAGTGCCGAGGACCAGCTTCTTGCCCATTTTCTTGGTGGCCAACGTGACGCGGACCACAATGTCCTCCAGCTGGTCGAGTCTTTGAAGGGGAATGTCTATCGTGCCCTCGCCGGATCCATCATCCCACTTGGTGGAGAGCGAGGGAAAGAAGACGGGCGACTTCCAAGCATCGATGTAGATGCCATGCTCGAAGGCGGTGGTCTTCACATAGACCCCGGAGCTGGCCGTGGCCTCCAGTTCGTCCTTGACCTTGTTGGAGCACCGCATGCGCGTGGTGGTCAGCCGGAGGAGGTATCTGCCGGCATCGGAGTTGCTCACGTTGCTCATTCCCATCTTCCGCTTCACCTCGGCGGTCATTCGTTGCCAATTGTTCACCGCGGGAGTTGAGCTTGGAGTTGGAGTCGGCAGAGTGGATGAGGTGCTCGTGGGCGTTGGTGGCGGCGTTGAAGGGTCCACGGCTGATTCACATTCCAGGAGATCACGCACCTCCAGGGCCAACTCAACCACACCCTTGGCCGAGTTAATAAGCTGTAATAAAGGAGAAATTATTTACTAATTTATTTATATATATTTCGCAAAGTAAAGGGTTACCCTTCCATAAGTCAGGAACTTTTATCAATAGCTGGATTTCGTAAAAGGCAGTCCGATAGCTAACGCTCGATTGCTGGCCATTTTGGCTTAAAAACCTATATTTCTCATCAGCTATGTCAACAAATTGAAATCGCATCGACTGATAAGATAATTGACCTGAACTGGAACATATAGGGGTACCGATATCCCACCACAATTTTTATTGACATTAGTTAGCGCTTGGCTTTCAATTTATCATTTCCCCCTTAATAATATTGACTCAACTGCACATTAATTTTTTTTCGGTTGCAATTAAAAAATTTGCTTTCATTTAAACATTTTGTCGAGCTCGGCTGTTGTGTTTTCCCGCCCCAACCAAGGAAGCTTTCACTTTGCACAATTAAGAGCGCACATCTCCATTACACTTAACAACCCATGTCGCGTGTGTTTTGTAACACCGGGTTCGGGTTGGGTTCGGGTGAACTTGTTTAGCAATAGTCTGGGTCAGGTACGAGTACATGGGATTTCCTACTCACATTGTTGTTGCTCGGCGATGACTTGGCCACCGTTGTGGTGATATCTTTAATGGGCAGCCACAGCTCCTCCGTCGAATAACACCCCGTTCGGCTATTGCGCTCGAAGAGCTTGGGTTCCAGGTAGCAGGTGACGGAACCTTGGGTCGAGGGAAACCAAAAGATACATATACTTATGTATGTGATAAAGAGATACTTTCAACATAATTTGGAAAATGATGTGTCAAGAAAACATTAAAGAAAAATTTCCATAAAGAAATAAAGCTAAGAATATAGATTTGTACTTTTGCTTTAGCTTGGCCATTATTGTTTAATAAATATACAAATATAAATAAAAAAATTAGTCTTAAATATGTGTGATTAAAATATTCTATTCATATTCTAGACTTCCAGGAATTTTGTCAAGAAAAAATTTAAGAAAAATTTCAATAAAGAAATAAAGCTGAGAATATAGATTTGTACTTTAGCTTTAGCTTGGCAATTATTGTTCAATAAATATACAAATTTTCGCCTATTAAATTTGGTTAAGTCCATGACATGAGCTAAGATTGTCTGGAAACAAAATTAGTCTTAAATCTGTGTGATTAAAATATTCTATTTATATTCTAGACTTCCAGAAATTTTATATTTGTATGATCTACCAAATCAGCGATTTTTTAGAAAGTAACATATTTTAAAGTATAGTTTTGGACAGATTTTTTAGTGAATTTCAAAATCCTAGGAATTTTCGTGACATGCTTTATGTAGCATACTATTTGACACCTTTTTAGATGATTTAAAGCGACTAATGTCACTATTTCAACTATCCTACCTATATTCCTGCGTGATTCACTGATGGTCAGCGGTGGCATGGCATCTCGTGCATTCTCAGACTTTTTCTTCCCCTTGGCCTGCTCACTTGGCTTTCCGCCTCCATTCTCGGCCTTGGCCGCATCCGGAGTCCCCGAAGTAGGATCCACGAAGCGCTGGACAAAGCTGGTGCTCTTGTCCTTCAGCGAGCGGTAGGTCTTATTAAAGCGATTGAAGTTCTGGTAAAAAAGGGATTTAACCCACGTTTATGAGCTTTGTATGACCAACTCACCGCGGCCGGAAGTTCCAGCAAAGCGTACACCGTAAAGACCACAAACTGTCCGGTGAACAGGTCTCCCGGCTCCGGATCAGAGCCGTTCACCTGGCCATTTGTCGGGGTGGAGCGTCGGCCGACATGCTTCATGGAGGATCTACATATATTCAATTACAATTTCGAATGGAATAATATTAATAGCAATACAGACAAGGCTTCATATATCGCACATACTTGATATCGGGCACCAGGGGAAACTTGAAATTTTCATTGAACTTCGGCCACGTGTTGGTCTGAATAGTGCTGTCCAAGCGTTTCGTTCCGGGAAATAGCTTTACCTGTGTAATCGTGGGGTCGGGGAAGATCAGAAATAGATACAGCAATAATAAATAAATGAGAAATATGTTCACGGTCGTTGGGGGAAAAAAACTGAGGTGGCAGATAAATGAAATGTAAATGCCTTTGTAAATATTTAGCTCAAAAGCTGTATATTATATTGATTGATAATATCTTGAGCAACATTTGGTCTTGTAATTTTCATTGAACTTTTATCGAAAATATTAAGAACGGGATCGGTGCCCTTTTGACTATTAAATTTAGAGATTAAATTAAAGAAATTAAAGATAATAATCCAATTAAAATAATTAATCAACAAAAGACATCAAAAATAAGTTAAGAAAGTTAAGTTGTAGTTTAAAATTGTAACAGTAATTAATTGTTCTTGTGATTATTATATGGCTTTACAAAAGCCAACTGATTAAAATGAGCTGATTAATATCAACTAATACATTTAACCACTCATGACCCATTTGCAGTCTAATCTAATTGAAAAAGAGTTTGATTTCTAAAGATAAAGTTAACAAGAAATTGTTAAACACTATGATGTCTTTTTAATCTTATCAAATTGGAATATAACTGCAGTTTGAAGCTATATTTTATAGACAAGGTAACGAAACGTGTTTTAGTTAAAACATATATTTAAAAGCTGACACAAATACGAAACGATTAAATAAATATAATATTGCATACTTTAAGGAGTCTTACGATAAAATTTCAAATCAGTTAAGATATCTATGCCATTTATTGGATTGTTTACCAGCGTCAAAAGCGCCATTCTCTCAGCTTTGTATAGCTCATATCACACTTCTCATAATATCATGACTAATTAGCACTAATTTACCTTTATCAAGTAGCCCTGCACGATCTTGAAGCCAAAGAGGGAGGGCAGATGTCGGGCGGCGATCAAGTGGACGTTCAGCTCCGGAACGGCTGAGGAATTTTTAAGCTGGTCTCGGTTCTTGGGACTGTCGATGGTGATCTGGAAGCCGATCTCCGGTTCCAGGGTCACCGAGTGCCTGGAAGCACCGTTCGTGGAAGAATGTTGGCCGGGCAATAGGGCCCGTAGCTTGTTCATGGTGAGTGTGTGTGTGTTTGTCCCGGTTTCTACTCCACTTCCGATTGCAATGTGTTCTGGAGAGGTTCCATTCGATTGTGCGGCCAGCAAAGAAGCGATAAATTTTGTAAGTGACTTAACACCCGCCGCCGACTTTTTCTTATCTGTGAATCGTACTTTGCGCTGATAAAAAACTTGCCCCACTCTCGCTATCACTTGTTCTCCCCCGCTCTCTGTCTCTTGCTCTCTCTCTCTGGAAAGTGCAGTGCTCTCGCAAAGAGCAATAAACCCCAAAGCTCTCGCTCCCCAAACAGCTGTTCGCTGTAAAGCTCGCTCTCTCTCATTCACACTCTCCTTGACTGCTAATCGTGACCATTGGAATTAGATACGCGAGAGAGCGGCAAACTTGTAAATGTATGTAAAAGTCTGTAAGTTCAGCTTACAATCTCCGAGATCACTCAATAAACACAAAGATGCAGTTCACAAGGCAATGTCACAACCGAAAAACATTAATTAGAACATTTATGCCGAAGAACTTCACAGAATTTCGCAACTCGCGCTACGTGGAGATGTCGACAAGTGCTTGGGGTCAGTCCCCAAAGCAGAGCACTTAGCGCAACAATTAACGACTTAAATCAAGAACGAGAATGAGAACGCGAATCGGAATCAGACGGTAGACTGTAGTACTGGCGATCTGGACGCTACGTTCTCCAGCTGTTCCAGCGCTCAACTGAAAAGTAACTTGGAAATTACTTCGTATGCGGCCATAATAATAAGCGAACAATCATAATGCCAGACACACAGTTGCGCGCACAAGCCGCCCACAGCAGCGGTCAAAATCATAGCACTCAAGAACCCTAATTGCGAGTATATCATTATTTTAAATATAAAATTAATAACAAATTTATATATTGAAACGTTGAAAAGTGATCCAATTTTATATTTAATTTTATGAAAATATTATATAAATAATCTATAATTAAATTTTTTTTTTATAAATATATAAAACCATACAAAACAACTAATTTATTATTTTAAGAAAATCGTTATGAGATAAATTAACTACTGTAAAATCAAATATTTAACTAAATATTTAATCATATTACAAATTAGAATATACTAATTTTTAACCAACTTAAATTAAATAGTAAAAAATATATAAATTCTGTAAACTCAAAAAAATGTATAAACCCCTTTATATTTTCTGTTTCTATTATTTTGATCTCAACTGTATTATTTACTCACACTTTGAGCTGACGAACTTTTGTTCTCTTCTTGCGCCTGTAGAATGCACTGAGATTCTCTCATCGCGGCTTGTGTCACCGTTATCGCGCTACAAAACATCAGCTACTTGAAGCATAGGTAGAACCTACATACATACATACAGACATACATACATACTTACACAGATCGGTGGCACGACTCTTCTTGTTCATATTCCATTAAGCTCACGCTGGAATTAACCGCTTAGCGGTTGCACTGTAATTAGGTCTTCTTAGCGGGGCCATGGTGAAGCTCAGGTAGCTTGCGTCTTCTCGTCTTCACAGCCATACATACAAAAGCCACCCACTAACGGGACTTTTCACTCAGATGTCAAAAGTACCTACATACATACATAAGTATGTCTGAACTATGTGCAGTAAAAACTCCCTTATGGAGATTTTCCTAAAGAGGTCAACGTTTCTTTATTAAAGTACACTACATTCTTATTGCATACACAAAATATGTGCAGCATACTTCAAGGCAAACGTTCAATGAAGTGGCTAACAGTGCCATGATCCTTAAAAAACCTTTAAAAATTGTAGACAACCCACATTGAATGTCTGCCTATATTTCAAAGAGTATTAATATTATATAATATATTTAATATTTTAATATATTATATAATATTATAAAATTCTTACCTTAAAGATCTACCTTCTTTGACAGCTTTAACAAAAATTATGGAAAAATAGTTACAGCAAAAATAATATTATTATAAAACTTTATATTATAAAATAATAAATAAAAATACATAAGTGGGCACTCCAAAGAGCTTTTACTGTACATTTAAGGCGCGGAGCTAAAAAAGTTGTTTCCTTCCGCTGTTAACAATGCGTCATGACTCTTAACGATATATATATTTATTATTTTGAGTAAGTCTTATCAAAAAGCAGACACAAACAAAGATAATGATAACACTTTACCTGAGTAAAGAGAAAACTGAAGAGAGAGTGGCTTCAAAAACCTTTAATTTTCCTCCTACCCCTGCATTATCATTAGAGGAATATAAGTAAGGAATATAAGCTGTTTTCTAAGCTCTAGAAAATCGTATATAAAATCTATTATATTTTATATTGTAAATACATTAACTGTAGTTTTTTTAAGTACTAAATACAGAGAAAGAGTCTAGTCATTACAGGTAAATAGTATGCAATAAATTGATACCGGAATCGACATAAAAGTGTTTCGAATGACTTATCTTATCCAATAGATAATTAAAATATTCCCAAAACTCGTAATTAAGCAAATAATCATATTTCACGTGATGATATAGTCCCATTAAACCCCAAGAGAATAAAGAATAAAAGCATAAAAATTCAAATTCACAAGAATAAGTACATATATACATATATTTAAATAGACATTCATTTAACATAACGTAACGCATGGATGGAATATACAACTGGGGGACTCAAAGCCACAGTCCCCAAGACCCTTTCTTTGGGGCACTGGGTTTTTGGGCGGGATCAAAATCCCCGGCGAGACCTTGGTAGTTATACAATATAGTGGTGATGCTTTTTTTTTAAATAGGTACGAAGTGTGCATGCCCGCGCGTCTTGTCGACTGTCTCAATGGTATCCTGACCTATCCTAGCTTAGTCTACGGGAAGGGGGGCCTGCTTAGATGGCGCCTAGTCCACCTCCAGCTTCCTAAAGCTGCCCACGACCCCGGCATCGATGTCGCCGATATCGTTGCCAGCGAAGTTGGCCGCATCCTTGGTGATCTCGATATGCATGTCGTCCAGGGCGAGGATCGCCGCCCGGCGCTTGAGAAGCTTTGCCTTGAACTCGGCGATCATGTCGGCGATGGGCACAGTGCCGCCGTACTCCTTGGGCAGGATGGCGGGATCGACCTTTGTCTTCAGAATGTCAACATTCTTGTGAACCTGCAAGGAGCATAGAAATCCTCTTTACTATCTAGACTTTATCCCCTTTAGTCACCACTCACAATAATTCGCTTCTTGAGCTTATCGCTGAGCATGGACACGCCCAGCTCGATGATCCGGTTGGCATAGTGGGGAATGTTGACGAAGTGCGTCTCCTTGTGCCGCATGGGCGTCGAGTTCTGGATGCACTTGACAATGCTGCGCAGGTCGGTCAGGGACCAGAGGCTGACGAAGCCCATGTTCATGCCACTCTCATCGTTGATATACACGTAACCAGCCACCTGGGAGTCCTCGTCGTCCAGGAGAGCTTCACAGATCAGACTGTGCACGCGGGCCATTTGCACCGAAGTAAACTAAAATGGGAAATATTTAATTAACAGATTTTCTTAAAAACCTAGTCTCCACTCTCACCTTGTAGGGATCAAACTTGGCCGCCACGGAGAAGAGCACCTGACGTCCGGTGGAGTCGCGCTGCGGCAACGGCACCAGGTAGCCGTTCTCGAAGATCTCGTTGATGGCCGGATCGTTGATGTCCAGCTGCTGGAACCACTGCGGGTACAGCTGGCGGATGGTCAGGTAGCGCTCGAGCATCTCGCAGGCGGCGGGCACGGAGAACTTCTTCGTCCGCAGGAAGCGCAGCAGGAACACTGCGTCCGTGCGGCACTTGCGGATGTGCGGATGCTTGTCGATCCACTCTCGGAACTGGGCCAGAGCCTGGCGCCTAATGTTCTCGTCCTCGTGCAGCTCCTCCTTGGCCACCTGCTTCATGGCCGGACTCAGGCCGCACACGTACGGGTCATAATCCCCGCCAGAACTGGCCGCCGGTCGATTCAGCTTTGGTTGTTGCAGCACCTCGGTCTCGAGCACTGGAAAAGCGGGGAAATTGTTTATTTAATTAATTAGTTAATTAAAGAAATAAATTGATTACATTTTGGTGCTAAAAGTGGTCAGTTATAAATATTTTAAATAAAACTCTTTAGATAATTCTTGCTTTCACTTTTCCCCAGCTCTTACGATTTATAAACTTAATTTCCCTTTTAACTGCCATTAAAGTCAGAGAAATTCGCCATTCGTTTTGGTTGCTTGAGTTGAAAACGTATTCACTAATTAAATACTTAATTAAAGATATAATGAAGCATTAACTGGTAATATATATATAACAGAATATATATTAAAGAACATGAATGGATTTTGGCGACCTTTCTTACTTACTCCTTAATATATATATATAGTAAGAGACTTCAAGCAAGTAGAGATGTATTTAATAATTAAATATTGGCAATCTCATAACTAAGAAATCAATAATAATTGAAATAAATTCCATTAGTCTTTGTTTCTACCAAATAAACCATAAACGTATATATTTTTAAAACATAACAAAGCTCATCTTACTTAATATATATATAATAAGAGACTTGAAGCAAGTAGAGATGTATTTAATAATAAGGTTGGTTATTATTAAATACATCTCTAATCTCATAACTAAGAAATCAATAATAATTTTATTTTTAAAACATAACAAAGCTCATCTTACTTACTCCTTAATATATATATAGTAAGCAAGTAGAGATGTATTTAATAATAAGATGGGTAATCTCATGACTATGAAATCAAACCATTAATCTTTGTTTCTACCAACTAAACCATAAACGTAAATATTTTTAAAACATAACAAAGCTCATCTTTAGCAATAAAATTTTCAGGGATTACATAAACAAATCCTCCTCTTGCCCATCCGACTCCAAACATGAACTCTTGCCAATTAAAAGTAAAGCGAAAGTTGGCCTGCAAATATATCTCAAAATAAGCCCTCCCTGCACTCATTTAATCAGTTTAAATACCAGCTTAAGTATGTAATTTGTCGCCCCCGCCCCACAGGTTTCGCATTCCGATACGATATGATAACAACTTAGTTAAGACCGCTTTTTCGGACCACTTGTCAGCGAAAATCTGGCTGAAAATCGCACTCCGCGCCGTCGCTGCCAGATTTCTTCACTCCGAAAATAATTGGCCAGTTGCCCTTGGTCAGTGTAACCGCCAACGAACTGAGCAGAGCCGAGCTGAGGTGAGCTGCCACTTTGTTGCGCAACCATCGAACTCGAAGTCGAACGAACTCCCAAGGGTCAGCGCAGTTTACTGGACCAGCTAGCTCACTGGCCACCAGATAGCTGCGAGATATGCCCACATAGATATGCATACCAATTAATCCCACTTGACTCTTGGCTGCACAATGTCATGGAGACCGGAATATGGCCAGGGCGGGAGCGGAGTGCAATGGCTTGCGTGGGCCAAGAGCTCACAGTAGCTCTGCCCATCTTGGGTCTTGAATATGCATGAGGGATGACTCTTTCAAAGTTGGCCAATCTCTGACAGAGATGGTGCCATTTCCGCGATGAAGCACAGCTGATTTTTTCGCTTTTACAGAGGTCCATTGACCGTGACCCAAAAATCCCAGCCGGCTCTGGCTCTAACTCTGACTCTGACTCTGCTTTGCATATGAATCGATGAACGTAAGCTGTGGGTTTGGGCCCTCTGGGTTTTGTCATTTTAGCGGCAGCCCATTTAAATTTCTAGTCGTAAAAACCCCGACGAAGGTCGAGAGAAAGATGACTGCCCTGTAATTGCGGATCGGATGGATGGGGATGGAGCTTGGTGCAAACAAGGTGGCTGCCCAACTATTTTTTGGTCAACAAACTGTTTATGACCAGTTTGTTCACTTTCATGGCCTTCACACAGTTTTTTCGACGCAATCGATCCATCGCTCGGCGGAGCTGATGTAAAAAAATTGAACGTGTGGAATTGCCCCTGCTTTGAATACCTCCCAAATCTGATCATCGCCTGATGTGCTGTGTATTATGGCCCGAAAGAGTTCAGCTTTGGTAACTCGATCATTTATGGGCCATATACCATAAGCCATATGTCGTGCTGAAGATGGCCCGCTGCCGTCCGCTACGTCGTCCGCTGAAACATGCGATTTGTAATTTCGTGATCGTTTCTTTTGCGTTTTCGTTTTCCGCTCCGCCAATTAGCCCGCTCGTTGACGGTTACATCACAGCATAAAGCTGCCAAACCGATCTACATACATATCATACATACATGTATCCGTATAGTATAGTACGGACCACACTATCGACGCGCTTTTTTTTTGGTAAGAGTTAAGAGTGCAGGCTCCGAGAAATGCTCAAAACTGGTTTTCCCATCCCAATCCACTCCCCGCACTATACAGAGAGAGAAAAGTAACGACTTTTAAGGCGATAATCAGTGATTGAATGCGCAATTTAAAAACTTTAAATAAATAAAAGGTTAACAAAGTTAATGTGAAGATAAGTCCATTTAAGTCTTAAAGTGTTCGCTGTTTCTAAAGGATGCTATTTTCCAATGAAAACTATTTGTATTCATATTATATATTATATATATAACATATATATATATTATTTGTATTTACAACAATATATTTTTTATTTCTGAATTATTCACAGTTCAGAATAATTTTGTATTCATTAAAGATTTTATTATCGAATTTCGATAAGGGAGAATTCACCTTTCTGATGGATATATATCCCTATAATATGTACTTCAAATAAAATCATCAACGTTTTGATATAAAAATGTTAAAGTGACTAAAATACTTTTTAAAACATTTAAGTTCTTAACTTTAAGATTATTAAGTGAATTTGAGTTAAAGGAACAGGACCTTACTTTTATTTAAATCTTTGTTTGAAATGGTAAGAGCCAACACCTATTCACACTACGTTCCTTAAATTATATGCAAAAGTCATAAAATACTATGAGAAGCTGAGGGCTAATAATAAATATTATTAAATATTCAGCACAATATATGAAGTTCCAGTTTATGTTCTTACAAAAAAAACAAAGAAGATCATCTTATATTCTGAAGCTAGAAAATAATCGACGATTTTGATGGCATATAGAAATGATAAAGAACGTCTTTAAATAGATTTTATAAATTATAAAAACGATTTGAAATCAATAAATAGCAATGTTTCTGCACTAAGCTCTTTTTTAACATCATTCTAACTTCCCCCAATATTTATAAGGTTGCAACTCATTATTCTCTAAGGAAATAACTAATTACATTTTAATTTCGCTTAAGTAAACCCCCCGTATTTTCTGACAGTGCTGTTTGCCCAATCCCACCCCATGACCGTGCACATTGGCAATATATGCGTTCGCTCTGGCTCAATTCCGAACTTGTGGAATATATACGAGCTGCGAACTAGCGAATTTACGACTTGGCGATTTGCATCTGCCTTTCCGGATTATCATGCAGATTGCATTCTGTCACAATTACGGGGGCAGAGCCTATGCCTGCTAATGTTCCCCGGATGAGTTGCACTTATGATATATATTCATGTGTCGAGAATCTAATGGCGGCCTAGAGTCATTAGGCAGCCTGGCCACGTTCACCGGCCAAGGCCTCTAGCCCCAGTCATGTTGGTCAAGTCAGGGTCCGAGCAAACAATCCATTAGTTGCATTGGGGGGGACTTACTGGCCTACGGTTTATGGCGCCCAGAATAACAGTCGAGGTTGCCGTTGCCGTTGCCGTTGCCGCTATTGGTTGGTGGTCAAAAGGAAACCGTCACGTCGATTGTTGAGTCTCAGAGTGCGTCCCTGGCAATTGCACAATAGCCACTGCCACTTGCCATGAATATTTATATGCGAAGCGCACAAATTGCATTATACACTGCCGAACAACACTCGCACAAGTACGCTTCCAGCCAGCCATCCAACTTGGCTTTTATGGCGTTGGCCAACTTCGGCCGAGAAGACCTTGCAGGCCTCGGCAATTAAGCCAGCAAACAAAATTACAAAACCCGCGACGAGGCTCAAAACCAAAGCCTCTCAAAAGTATCGGCCGTTAAATAATTGACTGCAGCGAAACCACTCTGGCAGTAGGTCAATAAAGCGTGATCAAAAAAGGTCTTAAAAGATGTTTAATCTTTGCTTGGTTACGCCCACCCACCTGCTCCTAAAAGCTATAGCATCTATCTAAGTGCACAGAGAAAAATAATAATAATACAGGACTTATGTGAATTCTCACAAAAGAACAGGACCTTTTTGTTCAATGGGTTCTTTATAAATTAAGTTAATACTCTCATCTTTAAAAAACTTCTAAGCATTTAAAATGTGATATCCAAAAAATATTTCAACTTTTAACTGATATTATATATATATATATATTATATATATTATTCTTACTTCTAACAAAAGTCCTTTGACTTTATATTTAGAAAATGTTTGTTTATATTATTGTTATAAATTTCTAAATAGTCATTATTGTGCACATTTAATTGTTTACTGTTATATTAAACTAACACTTCACTTTAAAGGACGTTTTAAGAAATATTTAAAGTTTGCATAGAGTTTATTTTGTGTTTTTTAAATATTAAATCATTTATTTATTAAATGCTCGCAGAAAGATCTTTTTTTAAATACGTATAAAATACCTTTTTAGATTAATAAGCACAGCATAATATTTATCGTATAATTACACAGAACTTTTAAGTTTCCTCAATCCAAAAAGCTAACAGAAGACACCCTTTTAATTTCCTTTCTGATATTTAGAAGATATCCTTACATTCAAGAACTCAAAATAGAATAAACTAGGATTCATTTCAGAAAAACAAATATTCAGCCAATCGATTTTCGAATATTTTCGGCAGTGCAATCAAAGCCTAGCCAAAGCCAGGTGGTAATCGCAGGTAAACAGTAGCAAGCAGCCTACAAATGTCGCTGCGCATGCGCAACTGCGCTGCAAAAAGAGCTGTACTTTGTGAAAGCGAAAGTTTTTCTCCGAGGCCATGAGCTTTTCCCAGGCCTTTTACATAATGCCCCCGATGATGGCTCAATTCCCTGATCCTTCGTCGTTAATTTCGAGGTGATATATGTTGGAATTCTTTGAGGCTCAACTCACTTTTGATTTACGCACTGGCACTACTGGGGTTTCGGCGGGGATTTCACAAGTCTCTCTCGACTATATAAGATTATATAACAATATTTGTATCCCCGGGGCTCTAATTGATCGCCGGAATATATCCGTGTTGTGAGCTCCGCAACTGGCGACTGGCGACGATGTGAACGTGGGCACGCTTTGAGCGAAACTGCCAATTTTCGGGCTGAAAATTTATTTAAACCTCGCTCTCGGCCGCCCCGATTTCACTCAGCTCCGAGCTCGGCTCAGAGCTCAGCCCGGCTGTCAGTCCTCGGTTGAGTGGAACCACGAGTGAGAGTGTGTAGAGGAGAGGCAGTGGAGCAACCCGAACCCAGTCCGAACTTGGGGATGGCCGACGGGAAAGTGGTTTGGAAAGGCGGCTCCCGACTGACGACTGACGACTGACGACTGACGTCTTCGTTTTAGTATTCTTGGCCTGGGTCAAGGTGGCGCTTGCCAGCAATCCTCCCCAGCTATAAAAGCCACGAGGGGCCAAGAAATCCGGCATGATGGATCCTCGTGCATAAGCTAAACGATAATAATGCTAATTATCTCTTGTTTTTAGGGTTTTCAGGCTGACGTCACCCCCCCGGTTAGAGGTGGCTATTTACAAAGGTCTCCAGCCGGGCGGCGGCGATTAACCCAAATGTACTGAGCAATCTCCAACAGCAATTAGCCAACATCAGCTAAAATACTTTCATGCTTCATTTATGCGGTTGGCGGATCTAATAGCTTCCGCGTGGAATGTATATTTGGTAAGTATCCCAATTTGAGATATAGTGATAAGGCAGAAATCCAGAAAAACAAATATTTTCGGGGGAATACAATTTTAACCAATTTACATATTTTTCCAACTTAATTAAACTTTAAACCAAATTAAGTAGATTTCTTCTAGGAGTTAAAAAAAATTACACACAATTTATAATATAAATAGTACTTTCCATTAAATTGATCCTAATGTCCTTAAACCTTTATCTGATTTATCATAAAAGAGATTCATCCTTTTTATTAAATCTTGCTTTCAAAATTTGAATATTCTAAAGTATTTAAATGATCAATGATTAAATTATACAGCTAGCCATATAAATGGAATGTAATTTCTATTTTTTACTCATGTTTTATATCATGTAATAGTTTATATGGATTCCTGGTGATTAATTAATTAATTTTCTTTCGAAATTGTAATATTCTCTTGCTTTTAAATGATCAATGATTAAAAAATACTGTTAAGAGTAAGAATAGAATGTAATTAAAAGCTATTAATAGTGTTTAATGGTTTATAAAGATCACACTCTTATTGCACGATGATCTTTAAGTTAACACGACTTAACAAAAAGTGCCATTAGTCCGAAAAATTATCTAATTTCCATTCAGTCTTATGCCAAACATTGTCACCCCGTGGCGTGGCAAAGATCGATGCTCCCAGTTGCTCTCCATTCTCTGAGATATTCTGCACTTTCCAACGGAGGTGAGATTTTATGGTGGAACCAAGCACAATGACCTTGGTACGACGAATGTCTCTAGTAAGATTTGTGTAGATTTGAGTCATATTCTTTATATGGGTAACAAAATAGTTTTATTCGTGCACACGAGTACTTCTACATTAACAATTTTCTTTTAAGAGCTTAAAACTCAATGGCAAAGGGATAGTACTTGTGGTTTAGGCCCTTGATCAAATTTAAGGGCACCATACGTTCGCCGGTGTGATAACCGTCGAGAACGGTCATCTCCTCGGGGGTCAGCTCAAAATCGAAGATATTAAAGTTCTCCGAGATGCGGGTGGGATTCGATGACTTCGGTATGGGGATAACGCCCAGGCCAACCTGCAAAGTAAATATACAATTTAAAAGTGCCTGATGGGAGACAGAAAGTATACTCTTACCAAATAACGCAGCACCACCTGAGGAGCTGTCTTGCCATATTTTTTGGCAATAGCAGCCACCTCTGGGGAGTAGATAAAGTCCGGCTTCTGAACATCAGGCTTGGGCTTGCCCAACGGCGTGTATCCCGTCAAAGTGACACCGTTCTGCTTGCAGAAAGCGGTTAAAGCCTTCTGGTTGAGAGCTGGCGAGCACTCCACTTGATTGGTGACCGGTTTGATCTCACAATTGGCCAAAACGCGTGCCAGCTGTTCACTGTTAAAGTTGGACACTCCAATGCTGCGGACCAGCCCCAGCTTTACAAGCTTCTCCATCGCCTTGTACGTATCCAGATAGTCCACATCGCTCAGTTGGAGCACATCGTTCTCGTCCTTGGGCATCAGGTTGGTCTCGTCAACATACTTGTAACCCACTGGCATGTGCATCAGGTATAGATCGATGTAGTCCAAGCCAAAATTTGCCAACTGCTTGCGGCAAATTCCCTCAACAAGGGCGGGATCATGGAAAACATTCCACAGCTGGGGAAGAAATTGATATTAGTTATAGGATCTAATAATATGTTTATAATATACATTTCTTAGGTATCAGTTAAGAAAAGTATCAGAGAGATTATGTATAACCCTGAAACCTTACCTTAGTCACAAGGAATATATCCTCGCGCTTGACCACTCCCTCGGCGATCTTATCCCGAATGGCCTTGCCCACTTCAGCCTCGTTTTGGTAGAAGAAAGCAGTATCAATATGACGATATCCCACATCGATGGCGTGCTTCACCGCAACTTCGCCTTCATTGTCCTTGGACTGCAATTACACATATATTAAATTAAATATATAATATAATAAATAAATATATTTCAACATGTGCAGGTACATTTGAGGAAGAAGAAAATATCCGAGATGGTCAGAATATTCCTTAATTCGATCAATCTAAGCTGTAGTGAAGCTCAATAAAGCTTAATTATTAACAAGAAAATATTTTGGAAATAGTTATATTTGTCATTTCTATCAGGATTGTTTATTTAGAATCAAGCTCAATCTGTACGCCCTGATTCTGGGCTTTCGAATTCCGCCCTTATGGCCGCCAGCATGATGTACATGTAGCCTTCGCTGTACTCCACCTCCAGGTCGCGCACTAGGTCCGATTTGCGCTGCAGCTGGCACTGGAGAAGGACTTCCCGATTGATTTCTGCGGCCTGTTCGAGCAGCTGGTCGGCCAACTCATCCGTCTTCCGGTAGTTTTCCATCAGTTGCTCCGCCTGCTCCAGGGCCAGGCAGATCTCCTCGGCCTGTGGGCAGCGTGGTGAGGGAGGCGGCGGTGGCGGTGGCACCGGCAGGTTAGCGGTATGGCACTGGACACCTCGTGGCGTCTGCCGGCGCACCTCATGCTTCCGCATTCTGCCCCATAAGCGGGTCCGAGTGCCGCCGGGCTTCCCCTTCTCTACGCTATTCTTGACGGATGATAGCTTGCACTCAATATCATTGGCAGCCTCCGAAGATTTGTTGAACAGATCTGTCACCCCGTCCACGCTGCTCATTTTGAGGCGACGGGCATGATCCACCAAGCCGGCCAGGGCACGTTCCAGGTTTACATGCTTGGAGTTGCGCTGCATCTCCACAACCTCTCCGGCTTTGGGGAATTCCAGCGTATCCGCACTCATCTTCGACAGGCAAAATTTTAGAATAATATATAATAACTAAAAAATAAAATGTCCTAATTGTTGAGCGAACGTCTCATGCGTGTCGACTCCAATGTGATCTAGATTTTATGTTCATTGTCAGGGTCGGGCACCGAATGTCAAGCTCGGAGCCTGACACCAAAAGCCATGACAGCCTTATCCAATAAGTGAAGGAAGAAAAATACGTATTTGTCCACTTTGTAAACCTTAAAGCTCAGTCCTTGCTTCCAACTTTGTCCTTGTTTTTTTCCAAGATTCTTAACTAACTATATACGATTTCCAATTAAACTTATAGAAACAAAGCAATACTATACATAAACTATATCTAATACGGATAATACTGATGGTTCTTTGCTTTCTCAAACTTCCAGATTCTCTGGCCCCGATTGAAGGACCCAAAGTAGAGCAGCTCCTCGGGTGTGAGTTGGAAGTCGAAGACATCCAGATTCTCCATAAGATGGCCCTTTTGTGCAGCCTTGGGAATGGGCACAGTGCCAAGGTCGATCTGCGGAACATTCGTATTTATCATCAATTAAATATGCTCTGTCACTGTTCACTGGGTTCTAGACGTTTCTCACCAAGTATCTTAGGACCACTTGGGCGGGTGTCTTCTGATATTTCTCAGCCATGTCAAGAACTTTTTGGTCTCTGTAGTACTCAGGCAAGGGTCTGCCAGTGGTGGGACGACCCAGTGGCGAGTAGGCAACCACAGTGATATTGTGTAATTTACAGAGCTCCATCAATGGGATTTGCACCAATTCCGGGTGGCATTCGATTTGAAGAGCTGCGGGTTTGATACGACAGCTTTGCAGCAATCTCTGTACCTGGACAGCATTAAAGTTGGACAATCCCAGGCTACGCACGAGTCCCAGGTCCACCAAGTGCTCCATGCTTCTGTAAGTGTCCAAATAGTCCACGTTGCTGGGAAAGCCAAAGATCAGTTTTGTCGGAAGGAACAGTTGGGGGACTCGACTCACTTTGTCCACAGCTCTCCAGTCTCTAAATGAGGCATTAGATCCTCATCTGAGTTGTAGTGGACACCCACCGGCGAGTGCATCAGGTAAAGATCTATGTAGTCTACGCCCAGTTGCTTCAGTTGCAACTCACAGGCATATGTCACCCTTTTCGGTTCGTGATAAATGTCCCAGAGCTAAGAGGATATCGATTTCCTATATACCCTTATAAACACTCATTCCAGAAACATCTCCCACTCACCTTTGTGACCAAAAACACCTGTTCCCGCTGCACTCTCCGCGACCCCACAAATTCACCTAGTACCTTCCCCACAAGCCCCTCATTGCGGTACAAAAGGGCTGTGTCTATGTGACGATAACCCAGTTCTAGGGCGTGGCTCACTGCATCCACACACCTAGATTTCTTTAGCTACAGATAACGTACATAACATACTGATTTACGATCCGGAGAATTTCACAACTAAACTTAAATGATGAAGGACTGGAATGTTCCTTCAGCATATCTCCGGATTTTTATAGCTTTTCTCGAGATAATAACACTTACATTGTAGGTGCCCAGGCCCAGAACTGGCATTTCATAGCCATTGTTTAACTTGACAGTCGGAGCTAGCTTCATCTTTAATGCAAAATCAAAACTAAATTAAATAAGCCGATCGCTAAATCGTAAAAAGGAGCCGGTCTATAGTGTGACTGCACTGCGGATTGCTGAAAAATACCATAAAAGTTCAGTTAAAAAGCGTATTAAAACTTCAATAGCAAAATCATTCAAAATTTATTAAACATTTAATTACTAGCGCAAAATTTACTCTCATATAGTTATTAACAAAAATTATTAAAAATAATAACAGTTATATTAACGGAATAAACCCACCAATGTAATTTTCGCGTTTCACAACACTGCTTTAAATCTTGTACCTAAAACAGCTGTTACGAAAGTACATTTTCTTAAGCTTAAAATATACAAACAAAACTTTTAAACATTTTTCTTAAGAATAATGCTTAGTTAAAACAAACAATAAAAGCTATTACTAACACAAATAATAGAAAGCATAAGAGATCTCACAAAATCATTAATTTGACGCCTCAGAAAGCAAAAGCCACCAAAGAAAGTAAGTAAACAAATAAAATTGTAAACTTCTTTGTCTAAATCACAATTAACCAGGCTAATAATGAGCCACATGGGCCACATTGTGGATGTGCACCAATCCCAGGATGCCACACCGGATATGGAATCCTTTACAGGATTCGGAAATTCAGCAGCAGAAGCCTTCATTCAGAGCCTGGCAGGAATGGTGAATCAGGGCGATGTGGAGACCATGATAAGGGCGCAAAAGCAAATGTAAGCTAGACCTGAAGCTTTTCAGATCTTCTAAATCATTTTAAATGTATTCCCTAGGCTACAGCGCTTTGAGAAAACCAACGAGATGCTGTTAAACTGCAATGCCCTTTCCCAGAGTCGCCTGAAAAGTGCCAGCGAGGACTTTAAGCGGCATGTAAAGTGCCTCAACGATATGAAAAAGGATCTGGACTATATATTCAGAAAGATACGGATCATCAAGCAGAAGCTGCAGCAGCAGTTTCCCGCCATATACGCCGAGGTGCAGCCACAACGAAGCAGTTTGGCCGAGGAGGCTGAAGATGAAACGGAAGCCCAGTCCAAAAGGATCACAGAAGCAGCACCTCCTCCTGCTCCTGCAGCGGCGACGGCTACCAAGAAGACCACTCCAGCCACCATTGAGTATGTACAAATGGAGGAGGCCGTGGACAATGGCACTGTGGAGATTGAAAACGAGCTGATCAAGAGGGTGTGCTCCGTGGAAACTGCCAATCCGAATGACTCCTCCGACTGCACATCCGAAGATACAGGCTAATCACTAGTATTACTCTCTCTTTAGTTAGCTTTACATTTAATTGCTTAAAATATAATCTGATACTTGTACTGCTTGGGTACCTTGGAAATTATGACGCGGCCGTCGTAGCTGAGCGAAGCAAAGATCCACGGATCCACGTTGCTCCACTCCGCACAGTATACAGAGTCCTCGTGCTGGTCAAAGGTCTGCAGCAGGCCGTCCGGCAGCAGTTTGTGTCGCTGTTCCTCCGTCTCTGCAACGCCGCCGCCGAAACTTGTGTCATCTAGCCCGGCCTGAACTTGGGTCTCCGAACTCACGGAGCCGGCGCAGGTGAGCAGCACTTTGCAGTCGCTGGAGCTTGAGAGGAGCAGCTGATCGTGGAATGTGTTAAAGCGAACGGACCACACCCAGTGGCAATGATCGCTACGCTCGAAAACCGGCGCCTTGGGCATCCGGCAGTCCCAGATCCGTAGGTAGCCATCATCTCCACCAGTGACTAGGTGACACTGCTTGTTGGGATTGCAGTCCAGGTCGCGGACCATCTGCCCGTGGGCGTCACTGATGTTCCAGGCGCAGTGCTGCGTGTCGCGCACATCGTAGGCACTCAGGTTGCCGTCGTGCAGCGTGAGGAACTGGTGTCCCTGGTGGTGGTGCGACCACTTGCCTGTGGTGAAGTGCTGCGTGTGCTTGGCACTCGCCGAGCCCGAGGCTGGCACCTCTGCCACGACGCGAGTGGCAGACTCTGCACGCTGCATCACCGCCACCTTGTTGTCCACGACGCAGGCTAGCGTTTGCTCTTGACTGGGATGGAATTCGATAGTTTTCACCCGTTCGCCGAGGCTATCGGTGTCCAGCACCTCGACCTGCTCCCAGGGGAGGTACTCTGACTTCAATTGCTCCGCATCCGAGGCGTTTAGGTTCTCCGGCAATGTCAGCAGAGCTGATTGGGCAAGCACCTGGGCTCCTTTCTGGACATTATAGACAGACGCCAGTAGGCGGGAGTTGTGGGGGCAACTGTTCAGCTTCCACACTTCTCCTAAGGCGTGCTCAAATACCTATAACATGTAAATAATTATACATTTTACAAGGCCAATCTCCGCTTTTTACCTTAGATTGCACTGTTCCCTGTTCTTCCTCGTACTGAATTAAATGCACCTGATTCGTTGGCTTCAAGGAATTGGTGGCTATAAAGAAGCAAACATCGTTGCTTTCGCCATATTGGGGAGTCAAGGCACGGGCCTGCAACTCCAGCCCGTAAATTAGACTGTTTTCGTCCATTTCGACCTGGAAATGGCAAGATTTTATTTATTTTATTATTGTATTTTAGTAGTGTTGGGAAGTGCCCTAGGGAATTTCTTATTAAAAGGCCAGAGGTGCAATTGAATACCTTGAACGCCTAGTGTATAAAAAACTATCCGGCAACACTGGCAAACTTACAAATTAAATTAATTAATTTTTTGTATATTTTGCGTGAAACGTAAGCTAAGATTTAATTCTTATTTCTATTCAGAATTGAATTTTCTTTAATTGTTTTGTTTATAAGTTTAGCGCGCAAAAACTAACATGACGCTGAACTGAAAACATCGTATATCGACTAATCGCAAAGTTGGCTGTGGGTGAACTATCGAGCGAAAAAACATTCGATAAATGTCTTCTCGTTCCCTTCCATTTTGTTTTCACACCAAAAGTGAAAAAAATATCTGTTAAAGCAACAGACGCCTATTCCGAAATTATTTAACCAAATTTCCCTATACAGTCAAATATAGTCAGTGAAGAAAATCCCATTGCATCCGCCCGAGGGACGGTACGAGGCAAAATTCGCACACACACAACACACACCCAATAAATTGCAGCGCGTCGCATCGCATTGCCCGCATCCACCTCCGAGGAGTCCCGTAGGCAGCTATGGCCCAGAACATAAGTCCCGAACAGAGCGGCGGAGCTGGGGCCGGGGGCACCAAGCACAGCGACGATTCGCTCCCCGTGAAAGATAACCACGCCGTGAGTAAAAGGTAAGCGTGTCGCGCCCCCGTAACGGGAATCGAACTAAACAGACGCAGCTGCTAATCCCCGTTGTAAATCCCACACAGACTGCACAAGGAACTGATGAATCTGATGATGTCCAACGAGAAGGGCATCTCGGCGTTCCCCGACGGCGAGAACATCTTCAAGTGGGTCGGCACCATTGCCGGTCCCCTGAATACTGTGTACGCTGGGCAGACGTACCGGCTGTCGCTGGACTTCCCCAACTCGTACCCGTATGCGGCGCCCGTGGTCAAGTTCCTGACATCCTGCTTTCATCCGAACGTCGATCTGCAGGGAGCCATCTGTCTGGACATATTGAAGGACAAGTGGTCGGCGCTGTACGATGTGCGCACCATTTTGCTATCCATCCAATCGCTGCTGGGTGAGCCGAACAACGAGAGTCCACTGAATGCGCAGGCCGCGATGATGTGGAACGATCAAAAGGAGTACAAAAAATATTTAGATGCGTTCTATGAGAAACACAAGGACACCTAGGTGGATGGACATTATTAGCGATCCTATGCTCATATTGCGGCGTATTTATTTACATATAGTGCAAGCAAACTCCTCCACTCATCCGAACCGAACCGATCCGATCCGCTACTCCTCCTACCCCCACCACTCATTTTCCATATTCAACATACATCGCTTATGCTGATTTTGGCGACCGTGCATTTTCTTATGTAATTTGTCGGATAATCTGGTTTTATTCTCATTTTTTCAAAGCAACAAATTTATGATATATATATATATGATCTATGAATGTATTGGTAATATGTAATTTTAAAAACTGTCGTGTTCTTTAAGCTTAAGCATATATACACTTTAGTTAATTGTTTTTTTATACATGATTTTAAAGCTGAAGAGCGGTGCAAGCGGTGCTCGAACGCTCCGCCTTGCCTTTGTACTGATGATGATGTTGATGACTTAGAAGCGACTGTGCTGCGCCCCGGCCATTATGTGAATGTTAGCTAATTTTAGAGTGTGTAGCCTCACCAATTACCAATCAATCAATCAACCACTCACGTACTAGAGTCGCCATCCATACATCCATCCATTCATTCGGCAGTTTTCCCCCAAAGCAAATTCCAAGAAATTCGAATCATTTGTAACAGTTGAGTTAGCTTGATGTTATTGAAAAATCACTTACATAAATAAAACAAATTATTAAACTACATTCAATCTAGTCCTTGGCCTAACGACAAGTGTTCTTTATGTGCGTGCTGAGGTCTGATATATTCCGGAAGATGCGACCGCACTTTCTACATCTTAGTAAGTTTTTATTGCCATGTTTCCGCTGCTGATGATCCATCATGTTCTCCTTGGTATGGAATCCTTGGTTACAGTACTCGCATGGATATTTCCGTTCCCCAACCTTGTGTGTCCACTTGTGGCGGGTTAGGTGAGCCTTTCGGCCAAATGACTTTCCACACTGTTCGCAAATATGCTGGGAGTCCGAGGAGGACTCTATCGCATGCTGGCGCTTGGTATGATATTTGAGACTCCGCGCTGCAGTGTACACCTTACTGCAGCTGGGACAGGGATAGGTCACCCGCTCGCCGCCATTACAGTGCATCTCCCGCAGGTGTGAGTCTAGTAAATTGGCCCTCGCATAGCTCTTGTCACAGTGGACGCAGGTATAGGGTTCCACACCCTCGTGCTGTCGCTTCATATGGGCCTCCAGCAGGGACGATTTGTAGAATCCGCGTTGACATATGCCGCAGTCGAGGGTGTGTCTCACTCTTCGCAGCCCCTGTCCTGTCCTTTTATTACGGGCGAAAGTGCGGGGTACTTTTTCCTTGCCGAGATCCTGCTTGCTACCCTCGTCCTCAATTATGTACACTTCCTCCTAAAAAGTAAGGGGAATTATAATGTTATAATTAGATAAATATAGAGTTTGGGATCTTGTCTAAACTGCAGAGAACCGAAATATTAAGGGTTAATACCTTAAACATGTTTCTAGAAGTATGCAATATATTATTTAGTGTCCTAGATTTAACGTAATGTGGTTGCTCACTCATTATAGAGTTTTCTATCACACTTACCTAATTTCTTCTACTTCTTTTTCGTTTACTTTTTATAATGCTCGTAAACCTATTTATTTAATTAGCTAAGCCTCTACCCACCTGTTATCAATTCATTATCCACTATCTTATCGCTTTGGCTAGGTAGTGGATAGTGCCAACAATTTCTCCTAAAAGTTCAGGGTCAATGATCTGTGGTATTATAGGATTTTCTATCATAATAATATTATCTGATTTAGATAAACATAACAGTAACAATATTGGTTGCCTAGCTAATAAGTTCAGTGTGCTCTAGGTGCAGACTATATATGTGCAATGAGATATAATAATGATGATAATATACTATTCAATTTATTTAAGATCCACAGCGATATCGGCGACACCCTGAACCGAAATTCCTAATTTACTTCATGTCTAATTTCAGCATTTTTTTGCACATATATTCGCCTGCCTAGATATTACTGAATGTTTTTTGAAATTCATTAAAAATACACCTTTAATAATAATATAAATTTTCCCTCTCTTTTGCTCTCTAAATCTCTCCAAGTATTTAAAAAAAGAAAGAAAATTAATAAAAGACTGATAGAAACGCGCCTCCTTTCTTCGAGACACTATCACGCCAAACAAAAATAGTTGTATACAAACAAATACGCAGAAATGTTTATGTTTATGGCTGCCGCGTAGGAGGAAGTATTGTCTTTTTCCGGCTGCTGCTAGGCAACAAAATCGGGCAGCGATAATGTGATTAGATTAAAGTGGAGACCGATGGGTGCACACTCACAATCTCCTCAATTGATTCCATGCTGGGTGCCTCGGCCTCCTCCTCCTCCTTAGTGGATTCATCGCTTTCCGAGGGGGTCTCCGGCAAATCCGGTGGCTTGCCATTAACTGCATCCTCCTGCTCCTTAAGACAGTACAAGTCAATTTCCAGGAGCAGCTTCTTGAAGTTGCGCGAGGACTCTTCGCACATGCATTGAAATGCGTAGAATTTTTGCACCAGCTGATAGCAGGACTCACAAATACTCTTCAGGACCACCAGTTGGGGCAGCATGTCGTCCTCGTCTTTTCCCAGTCCACCTCCAGTGCAGCCAAAATATTTCCTCGCCAAGTCCTGTTCGCTGTCCAGGCTATAGGCGGCATCTTGAGGACCCAGGAGCACCAGGCATGCTCGGCATATAAGGGTCGCTCCAGTATCCGCTCCATTCCGGTCATCCGTCGTCGTGGAGTCTGCGACCATACTGCGCGCGCAAGGGTTGAGCTTCGTTTGAAACATCTCGTTGGAGAAGGGCGCCGCTTTTATGGAACGAATTAAAATCAATTATCACAATTTACGTTACGTCCAGTGCTGCAGTTCCGCGTCCAGCGACCCGCTATATCACAGTATTGGAGAGCGGAGAGCGGACAACAGACATGGTCTCCGTCGCCACCACCACGAGCCATCTTCGGGGCTTTCGCTTTGCGGGACATTAAAAGCTGCAGCTGTTGCTGTTGTTGCGGAAAAGCTACCTTGGGATCACCCCCAAAAAAAGCTTGGCGCCCAGAGATACCTTCAAATTTAATATCAAAAAGCTATCGTTCCTGCTTGAGACTTGTATGATTTTAACTAGGAATTTAACAATCCCCAAAAGATAAAAAGTATACTTTATAAAAGCCGAGAATCATTTTATTTGTGTATTTAACAGCACAAAAAATATTAAAAATAAATATAGGTATGTTAAGTAATGTCATATTTATAAAATGAAATCAAATGCTAAGTACTAAATGGGAAAATCGTTAAACAAAATTTGTATTTGTCATTGTCAACATTGAAGTTAAAATAAACTCATTTCTCGTTAATTTGTGAGTTGTGTTATAGAACAAAAACCTTTAAAAGTTAAGACGATTAATATATAATGGAACCTAAATACTACTGAGAGCATGTAGTATCCCTTACTTTTCTTATCTTTCGTTGAATTTCCCGCCATAATCTATACACTATCACCTGTCATTGTAGACCCAGAAGTCACAGTTGTGGCCATCGATGAAATGGTCTCCAGGGAAACGTTCAACTTTTTCTTGAACGCCTGGACCGTGTCCAAGTGATAGATCTTCTGTGTTCCATTACAAGGTCTCTTATCAATCGAGAGTGCATACAGATTGACATCTCCACTGTTCGCCAGCAGGGTGGACATATAATGTGGCAAGTAGACACGCTGCAGCTCCGGTGTTTCGGATAACTCCGAGCTATTGTCTCCTCCGTTAGCCAACTCCTTGCTAAAGGACCGATGCAAACGGATAATCTGAACGCTCTGGTAGTGAGCAATAAATAAGAAGGGTTCCCGATAAACAAAGCCAGTCGGTGCATACATCCAATTTAAATCGTACGGCCTGGAACGGCAGCCAAACTCATCCACAAAGACACCACTCTCCGCAAAGCATAGTAGGTATTCCTGCCGTGAAATCCGTACGGCAGTCAGAGGCTGCCATTTCGCAGTGTTTTGCATCGATTTCTCAGCCAGATCCACAAACTCCTCGGCCGCATAGTTGACCAAATCGATCTCGTAGAACTTATCCGAGGTGACAATAGCCGAGTGACGTGTAAAGAATATTGAAGTGACGGGAGTGGCAGTGTCCAAAGCTCGAACGGGCTTAAACATGTGCACCTTGAGGTCGTACTTTAAGATGACAATCCGGGTGGAAGTCGCAGCAATGGCAACCGAATCCAAAGCGTTCTCCGCTTCGTCCGAAATCAGCACCAGCTTCCACTTCTCCGAGGCAGAACGATTGGCAAAGGGCAGTTCAATGGCGGAGGTCTCCAGAACAGGCTTATGACAGGTACTGGAACTGTGGCATCGCGACTCCAACTGTCGGTAGTCGCACTGATAGAGCTTCTCGCCGACCGTCTCCACCATAATCGCCTTGGCCAGGCGCAAGCAGATGGACATGCAGCTTACGGACTCGATGCCACTGATGTGGACTAGTCGCTCCGACTCCAAGTGATATGCATACAAGCCCGTGTTGCAGCCCAATAAAAGAATCTGTTGCTCGGCTACCTCAAAGGCGCAATTTACCTCGATATCCTTTCTTGTTGCCTGATCCTCCTGCGGACGGTCACAGCTATAGACCAATGTGCCGATATATTCGTTGCTATCTACACTGTCTAGATTAATGCATGAACCAGATGAAATACTATTCAAATCATCGGCTGGCGGTGCCGTTGGCGGTTTGATTCCACAATTTCCCTGGACATTGGACCTGCACTTGCGGTGCGTCGTGTCTTTGCACTCCTTGCATTTCCAGTAGGGCGAACCGGCAACGATGGGCTGACTGCAAACCACACAGTCCGAAGCGCCTTCCTTGGTTTCCTGCAGAGCCAGTTCGAAACGGTGATGCGACTGCTCCACACTTGTTTTTTCGGTTCTTTTCAGTTCCACGTGGCTCGTGGCACGTTTGAGGGATTCCACCTGCTTCTGTGGGGAGCGGGGCAAAACAGCAATGCTCACTGGTCTCTGCTTCGGCGCATCCGAGTCGCCATTAACAGCAGCCGCCTTGCGGGGAGAGCGCAAGGTTGCTGTCCCTGAAGGATAGATAGCTTGTTAGTTTAAAAACGATTCAGTGGGCTTTAGCTCCCTTTTTAGCATGCACTCACCATTTAACTGCGCTATTTGTTCCTTTAGCATGCTCGATAGCTTTTGTTCGCGCTTCAGTTCCTCCTTCAGCGCACGATACAGAATAGAAGACTCCACATCATTGGGCGAGATGTTCTCCTTGTTGGTATGACTGGAACCGAATAGCTTGTCGGCCAGGGTTTTCTTCTTCTTGGCCGACAGATCCTCTACCTTGAGCTAACGAATAAAAAGGTGAGTCTAGAGATTCCAACTTAAATACCTTTCAATATGCTTACCTGCAAGTAATCTATCAGCTTCTTGTGCTGGGCCAATGTGGCATTCGATTTTATGTCCCTTTGCACATAGAACTGCTCCTTTTCGGCCAGTGTGTCCTGCAGGGAATCGATCTCGGCGTGCAGATCTGCCTGAGCGGACTCCAGATCCCTGACAACCGCCTGAAGGTTGCTCACCTCCTCCTTCTTGTGGAAGAGTTCGCTTAGAATGCGAGCATTTTCCTCCTTAAGGTTAAGCATTTCCCGCACGGAGTCAGCGGTTTGCACTTGGTAATTGGCATTCTCACCATCCAGAAGATCTGCGCGCTCTTGGGTGGCAAACAAGGCGTTTGTCTGCTCCAGCAACTGATCCTGCTGGGAAACCAACTTCTTTTGCTGATCCTTGAGGTGAACTCTTGTTTCTTCAATCTCGGACGCCAGGACTTGCGCCCGCTGTTCCGCTAGGCGCTTCTCGGAGTCGATGGCAGCCAGTTCCTTCCGCAGTTCGGTCATTTGATCGTTCCGCTCCCTTAACTTCACATAAACCGCATCCAATTGGGATTTCTGGGATTTGTTCCGATCCTGTTCGGCTTTCAGCATCGTTTCTACTTCGGTCAATTGGTTATCAGTGATGCTACAGGCATACTTCAGCCTCTGGAAGTTCTCCGTTAGCTGTTTTAGCTCCTTTTTCAGAGACAGACTGGCATCAGTGGCTGCCCGGCACCTGTCACGCTCCTCCTGGAGCTCCCGTAGGATGTTCTTGTGCTCCAATGTTAGTCCGTCGAAGCGGGCCTGGACTTGCTTCAGTTTCTGACGCACATCACTCTCCTGCTGCTGCAGCTTGTGCACATTGGCCAAATGCTCGATTATCTCCGACTTGCACTTCATGCGCTCCTGTTCGGCCTTCTCCCACTGACGATGCTCCTTGAGCACATCCCTTTTAGCGGCGGCCAGCTCCTGCTTGAGTTCCTCGATACGAGCCTCACGCTGTCGAGTTTCCTCCTGCGACGACTTCAGCATCCTTTGGGAATCCTCGTTAGCATTTTGGGCCTTCTTAATGCGATCCTCTGTAAGCTCCATGCGACGGGCCAGTAGCTTCTTCTCTGAGAGCGCTTCCTCCAACTGTTTCTCCACCTTCCAGAGCGACAGATTGGCTGTGCGAGCCGCCTGACGCTCCACAATCATCTGTTCCCGCACGGCGGCCAGCTTATCCTCCAGCTTCTCATTCTGGCGCTCGAGCATATCCCCAACGGATTCGGATCCTGGCTTACGCGCGGAATGCGCCTTGGTAGGCGACAGACTCTGCTCGTTAAAACGTTCCAGCATCTGCTCAAGCTTGGTGACGAGCGCCTGAAGTTGATCGGCGCGTCCCTTTTGGTGTATTTCACTCTCTTTGGCGGCTTCCAAGTCGGCACGGAGTTGGTCTTCGATTACGTTTAGTTCGGTTAAAGAGCCAGGAGCTGTTTCGTATGGAGAGGCATGGGAAGCTAGCGAGGACTCGGCTAGTTGGCAGCGACACTCGACGAGCTACGATTTATTGAAAGCATATATAAAAGAGATTTAGAAACTTTATCATTCATTCGATTTAACGGGTACCAAAATTAAATTAAATTTGTATTATTTTAATGTTAGTTCGAGTGATTTAACTCAGTGACACTATCAATTATTTAAATATGGATGGATATCAAGTGTTTTTAATGACTTTTCAGTAAGGATAAATATTTAAATATCGATTTAATATCGATAATCTCAGAAAATACATGACAAAACAGCCTTAAAAACAGCGATTCGGAATATATATGGCATTTGGCTGTCGTTCCATTTTGGGCCAAAATATGCTCTCCAGAAGACCTCAAGTATGCGGATATTTTTGTTCTTAAATCGGCATTTTTATATCCTAATTTTTTGGCAAATCAAAATGCAAAATAGCCATAACTTGGCCAAAACAGCCTTAATTTCAAATCGGAAAGCTTTTCCATGTCAGTTTTTATTTGGTTAATTAATCTGCATATTTAGTTTGAAAATTAAGAACAATCAATTTTTAGCCAATTTTTGACAATTTTAATGATATATAAATATATACCATTTGGCTGTCATTCCATTTTTGGCCAAGTTATGCTCTCCAGAAGACCTCAAGTAAGCGGATATTTGGGTCCTTAAATTGGCATTTTTATATCATAATTTTTGGAAAAATCAAACTTAAGAATAACCTTTACTTGGCCAAAACAGCCTTGAAAACAGCGATTCGGAATATATATGGTATTTGGCTGTCGTTCCATATTTGGCCAAGTTATGCTCTCCAGAAGACCACAAGTATGCGGGTTTTTGGGTCCTTTATTCGTCATTTTTATGTCATAATTTTTGGAAAAAGCTTAATTAAGAATAACCATAACTTGGCCAAAACAGCCTTGAAAACAGCGATTCGGAATATATATGGCATTTGGCTGTCGTTCCATTTTTGGCTAAATTATGCTCTCCAGAAGACCTCAAGTATGCGGATATTTGGGTCCTTAAATTGGCATTTTTATATCATAATTTTTGGAAAAATCAAACTTAAGAATAACCTTCACTTGGCCAAAACAGCCTTGAAAACAGCGATTCGGAATATATATGGTATTTGGCTGTCGTTCCATTTTTGGCCAAGTTATGCTCTCCAGAAGACCTCAAGTAAGCGGATATTTGGGTCCTTAAATTGGCATTTTTATATCATAATTATTGGAAAAATCAAACTTAAGAATAACCATTACTTGGCCAAAACAGCCTTGAAAACAGCAATTCGGAAGTTATGCTCTCCAGAAGACCTCAAGTATGCGGATATTGTTGTTCTTAAATCGGCATTTTTATATCCTAATTTTTTGGCAAATCAAAATGCAAAATAGCCATAACTTGGCCAAAACAGCCTTAATTTCAAATCGGAAAGCTTTTCCATGTCAGTTTTTATTTGGTTAATTAATCTGCATATTTAGTTTGAAAATTAAGAACAATCAATTTTTAGCCAATTTTTGACAATTTTAATGATGTAACCCCTTATCAATTTTTGAAAAATTGGCA
>VNKC01001359.1:0-78341 GCA_008042775.1 Drosophila pectinifera | reverse complement strand
ATACTGAAATAATATAAATATATATAATATGTATATATATTATAATACATATATTACATTTTCCATTTTCTCAGAATTTTAAATATAATAGTTTATTTTAGAAGATTCTTAAGACTATACTCTGATTATATTAATAATATTAAAAAATCCACTTAAGATTCAAGGCTAATATTCAAATACTGCCTCCAATTAAAAGCCCTAAATAATGTCCTCTGCTGATATATCAATAAGAACCCCTCTTTGTTCCGACAGATACCGCTCCAGCTCGTGGCAGTGTCAGATACAAAGATACTTATCTGCGTTCCTTCCGAAAAATAATTGGCAGGGCGCGGGCTCTATCTGGAGAGCGGTATCTAAGTATCTAATCAAATATATGAACTCCTGGCCAGAAGGGGACGCCCACAAACGAGGGGCGTGTGTGTGTGTGTGTGTGTGTGTGCTGGGTGTGTGCTGGGTGTGCTGGGTGTGTGCGAAATTGGGTAAACTCTGGCTGGGCTCTCATTTTCATTTCCATTTCATTCGCTTCCATTTTCCATTTTCCTTTTCATTGGCGTTTCCATTTCCACTCGCAGTTGGTATTTTGATTCCATCAGCGGATGCTCTACGTGCTGAACGCTTTTCCGGGCACTTCTTCACTATTGTTGTTGTTGCTGTTTTTCCGGGGGATGGGGATGGGGATGGGGGTTACGCGCCGGTAAAAGGCGCAGCGGAAGATTAAAAACAATTTGCCGCCGCCGGGGGTAGTAGCATCTCAATTTGCTGGCTTCCCTCCGTGCCCCCAGAAGCCCAAACAAGACCAGACCCAGACCCAAACCATGCCATGCCACGGCAGTCCATCGATGGCACAGGGAAAGGCACAGGGAAAGGCAACCTGCAGAGGCGATTCCCAACCCAAGCGATTCCTAGACCCGCAAAATGCACTCGACGAAGCCTCATAAATACCGAATTAGTTGGTAATTCTATAAGCAACACGCGCCCATTGATGACGACGACGACTGCCGATGAAGATGGATACGGTGGCACGGGGTTCTCAGTTCTCAGTTCTCAGTTCTCAGTTCTGAGTTCAGGGAAATGGCCAGGGAAATGGCCAGGGAAATGGCCAGGGAAATGGACAGGGAAATGGAAATGGGTCGCGTGTCCCGCCAGATAACACGAGGCGGGTGAAAAAACCGAGTTGGGAACAAAAGTAAGCAGGAATCTGGGAATCGATGTATCCATGAGATAGGTGACTCCCGGCTTCCAGATCCGAAATCCGATTGAGCCACGTGCCGGGAGCTGGTGCGACAATTAGCCGCAAATGGCAAATGAATTTCCCAGCATTTTCATTAGCATAATTAATAGAAAATAATAAGCTGCGGCCCCCGATGGGATTACCGCCGGAGTCGCTTCCAATTGAGGCATCTTTATGAGGCCAGTCCACTTAGCGAGCTAATCATTAAAAAACTACGGAATAAAACACCTTTGCGAATTAATCTCTTAATTGCCGAGGCGAAACTTTGGCTGCGAAAGGTAATACAGCCACATTTCATGTCATAAATATTTATTATTTATATTTCATAAATGAAATATTAGCTTTACTTCTGTGTCTTTAATATTTTGAAAGCTCTAGGGTATTAAATTATATGTTTGTTATATATAAATCAAGTTAAGAAATAAGTTAAAGCTGATAGGAGTTCTCTTTAAGTTTACTATTAGTTGCAGGCCATTAATAAAATAAAATTAAGTTGAGGAATAAATATAGATACATTTCATGTCATAAATATTTAGTATTTATATTTCATAAATGAAATATTAGCTTTATCTGTGTGCCTTTAATATTTTTAAAGCTCTTGAGTATCAAATTATATTTGTATTATATTTAATCAAGTTAAAAAAGAAGTTAAAACTGATAGGAGTTCTCTTTAAGTTTAATATTAATTGCAGGCCAATAATAACATAAAATTAAGCTGAGGAATAAGTATAACTTCATTTCATATATCATTTATTATTAATAATTTAAATGAAATTAAATGAAATAATAGCTTTACTTGTGTGTCTCTAATATTTTTAAAGCTCTAGAATATTAAATTATATTTGTAGTATATTTAAACAAATAAAGAAAGAAGTTAAAACTGATAGCAGTTCTCTTTAAGTTTATTATTAATTGCAGGCTTATAAAATTCAACTGAATATAGCTACATTTCATGTCATAAATATTTATTATTAATATTTATTAAATGAATTATTAGCTTTACTTGTATTTCTTTAATATTTGTAAAGCTCTTGTGTATAAAATTTATAAATATAATATATATATAATTTAATATTATAATATATATAATTTAATTTATTATATTTATAAATATAATATAATCAAGTTAAGACCTGTGTTAGTGACTGATAGTAATTCAAAGTTTATTATTAATTACATAATCTTGCCAAGTTCAAGACCTGATCTTTTTGTAGAAAGAGCTTCTGGCAAAATTGAGGTCTAGTTCTAGCCTCCAGGTTATATTATTTTAAATTACTTTATAGCCAGGTCAAAGGGAACTCTATAGATGAGAGTGCTATATATATGGCTCACTTTATTGTTAGTAAAAAGCACCTTTGCGTTGCTGAGTTTCAGCCAAGACCTGGGCCATATCCCTCTTGCTGAGTGTAGTCCTGGGCCGGGGCGTGGCAGGTTTTATGAGCTGAATTAATGGTTTATGATGATGATGGCTGACTGGACTCGCCCTGCTGCCTCGCCCTCGGATTCGCTGTGTCCCGGCATAGACCGCGGGCATGGGAATGGGACTGGGAATGGCAAGAGCTTGGAGTGGCCCCGACCATTGTTATCAGGGCGCTGACGGGGGACGAGCCACAGCCAGAGCCAGAGCCAAAGCCAGAGTCAGAGCTCTCTGAGCCAGTTTCTTCGGAAGCCAAGAGCCAAGAGCCACAAGCCACAAAAAAGCCTGAAATCCAGAAGGCAAAAAGGCGGACGGACGCGTGCCCCACGGATGCCAATAAATGCGCAAACAAACAGAGAGTCTGAAATCTGAAATCAGAAACGATTATGGGCCGCCGCAGGAGTGTTCTGGAAGCTGGAAGCCCTCGGGCAGCTCCTCCTGCTGGCTTTGTTAGCCAGGCCGAAATTCCTGCCGAAAAGCCGGGAGTTATTCAGGCATCAGGTGTGCAAGCCAGGTGGGTAAGGGAGGGTTAACAAGTATAATTAGCTCGGGATTCCTGTCCTTATAATATGAAATCAAACATCGAGGTAGAAGTGCCTTTTGAATCTTTCTGGATTTTTCACACTCGTCTTCCTTGTTCTTATTACTTATTTAAATAAATTAAAATTGTAATGAGAGTAGAGCTGCAAGTTTTCGATGTTTTTGTGGGCTGTAATCGATTTAAAATCGATTAAAATTGACGGTACTTCCACCTCTAGTGGGGAGACAATGAATTTAGGCAGGAATTCTATATTAAGCATTAAATTAAAGCGGGAAAACTTCTCCAGATTCCCTTAATTATTAAACTATTTAAGAATTCAAATAAGAACTTATTTGATTACCAAAATATTCCCTGCAAATCACCGACGACTTCCCTGCAAAATCTTTAATAAATAAGAACAAGTTTCCAGGGTTTTTTTTTTGTTTTTTATATATATTATTCATCTGATCATATTTTTGTGAACTTTTTACAATTATTTTAGTTTTTCTTCGGTTTTATAATTAAAAAAAAAAAGAATTAACCAGTTTGCTTAAACGTTAGCATATAATTATATATAATATATATAGGGAGCATACATACATATATATAATCATATATGCCGCATGTGTATGAACGAGTACAAGTCTCTATACACTATATAGATCCGTTCTTAAATATTAATAACTAATTTTGTTTATCCTCCTCGTCTATGCACCCCTCCTTATCCTCTCCTTCTCCATCTTCATCTTGTTCTTCATCTTTTTCGCTTAATATTTAACCCGCGGAAAAAAAATGCTCTTAACCTTAGTGAATTAAATGCTAAATATTCTTAATTTCCTTACATGCGTTCGAGTGTGTGTGTTATGAGTGTGGGTGTGGGTGTGTGGGTGTGTTGGGGGGCGTGTGTTTTTTAAACAAATTGTTAAGCTTAAATTACAATTAAATTGAAATGAAAACTGAACAAAAAATGCCAGAGAAGAGCTCGCCATTGAATTAACCTCTGCCCTGTCTGGGTCTCGTCTGTTTTGAGTTTGAGTTTGTGTTTAAATATTACAAAAGTTGTTCGTTATTTATATTTTTATTTAGCGTACGTTTTATGAAAGACATTTACACTCACACATATGGATATATGTCGTATGTAGTTTATATATATTTATATATTTACCAAGAGTTTCCATGTGTTTTTTCGCGATTTTTGTACATTTTTTAAAAATTATGTTAGACTATTATATATATATATATAAATATGTTCTTGCTGTATTTTGTTTCGCTTTTGGATTGTGGCTTGTTTTATTTGCAATAAAATTTCCTATATATATATATGTATATATATATCATTGATCAAGGGGTGAAGTTTATAATTTCGAGTTTTCGCTTAGTTGCTAAATCTGTTTTGCCCCCCCTGCTCCATTATATGCTTTTTAAGTCTGAAATGTTAATTCGTTTTAGCTGATTTGGGTTTGTATTCTCTCTATATATATATATATATTCCTTTTTTTATGTTATGTATAAATATTCTTGTTTTTTTTTTGTTTTCTTTTAGTTTTTGAGACGACAAAATGATGATTTGAACTTGAAACTTCTTTTTTTTCGTGGTTTTTCGTGGTTTTTTCTTGTTTTTTATACTCGTAATGTTATGTTTTAGTTTTTAGCATTTAGTTTTTAGTTTTAGTTTTTAGTTTTTAGTTTGGTTTAAAGAACTTGAAATTGGAATTAAGATTTAGCGTTTATGATATGCTGGGAGCTGCCTCTGACCCCGCTCGAGGTGCAGCTCTGCTTTGTCCTTTTTCTTTCTGATTTTTAGATTTTTCGATTTTTAGGGGATCCCCCTTAACCCTTAATACCCCCTGTGTCCCCCCGTACCATGGCATGGTCTACATATTGCATTTAAAAACTCCTCCCTCTCTTCTCTCACTTAACTTAACGCCTCCTTCGTCCTGCCTTCGTGTATGTCCTGCCCGCTCTCCTTCTCCTCCTTCCAGATTTTTTAACAAACATTTTCGCTTTGTTTGTCGCGGGCCTTCAGTTTTTGTTTTTATCGCTTTTATCGGTTTATCACTCATTTACTTCGTTGATCCTGGCGGCTTAAGCTAGGGCTCTATAATACCTATGCTTAGTTAATGATTTACGTTCAAGTTCTCGGCTCGCACAAACTTCCTAGTTCCTCCTTGCCTTTTTTATACACGCCTTTAGTTCAGGGCTTCACTAAGCTTATTTATATATATATATATACTCATAGGTATGAAAAAAAAAATTCTTGTTAACTACAATAATAAAAAAAAGGGAAATAAATCTATCAGCCCTGCGTCTTCCAGGGATCTTGATCCTGGTTCACCTTAGTCCTCAACACCACTAAATGTCGAGGGGTCTCTGGGTTCTTTGAGGAGGGCAAGGACTCGGGGAAGTTGAGAGAATAATTAGGAGAACCCTCTCCCGAGCTAGGTTCTGTATATGCTTCCTTCTTGGGGGTCCTGTGCCAACTCCTCCACATAGGATCGCAGCCAGTCCCAGGGCTGTGTGTGTATCTTGATCTGCGAGAGCAACAGGGTGTCGGGGAGGCGTGGCTTGGATCTGGATATGTATCGCGGGGGGAGAGCTCCTCCCAGGGTCTCTGATCTAGCCATAGGAGTTGTCCAGGTGCTGGTGGTGATCCTGTAGCTGCTGCTGTTGCTGTTGCTGAAGATGGTGTTGATGTTGCTGGTGCTGTTGCTGGTGCTGCTGCTGCTGTTGCTGCTGTTGCTGCTGTTGCTGCTGCTCCAGTTGCTGCTGCTGCTGCTGCTGCTGTTGCTGCTGTTGCTGCTGGTGCTCCAGTTGCTGCTGCTGCTGCTGGTGCTGCTCCAGCAGCGGTGAGCTGTCGCCCCCGCTGGCCACTGATCCACTGCCCCCCGAATTAGTGGTGGTGGTGGTGTTGCCGCAGTACTGCAACAGTAGATTCTACACCATGTTCGCGTACTTATCCTGCGGCGACATGTAGTCCAGGCTGTTCTGGGAGAAGGCCTGCGCGGATACGGTGCCGGTGAAGGACGGCGACGGGGAGAGGCCAAAGTTGGAGGCCGTGTAGCCGGAGTGGCCCATGTTGTAGTTGACCTGGTTCTGGTTGCTGAAGTACTCCATCTGGGAGTAGTAGCTGGGCGCCTGGGCGTAGTTGTTGGGATACTGCTGGTACTGGTTGTGCCAGAAGTTGTACGAGTCGTGGTTGGACATGTAGGCCGCCGAGTGGGCGGCCGAATGATGGGCGGACTGGGCCGATTGGGCGGCATGCGCCGCTGCGGCCGCCGACTGCGGCGACATGGGGGTAATCGGCGGCGATGGGGTGGTAATGCTGCTGCTGCTATCCATGGGCGTGATGTTGCCGCCCGGCTGCAGCAGTCGGGGATTGCTGCCACCCGCCGCCGACCCATAGATGCTGTGATGATGGTGCACGCCCCCAGCTCCAATATCCCCGCCGGCATCCTTCAGCTGATCGTAGGGCGAACGCAGCAGGTCCTGTGAGACGCCCACACCGCCCACGCCCACGCCAACGCCGCCGCCCAAGTTCAGGCCGCCAACGCCGCCGCCGCCCACTCCCGACGAGGAGCTGCCGCCGACCCCAGAGCCGCCGCCGTAGCCGCCCGAGAGGTGCTCCTTCTTGCACACAATGCTCACCGGACTCACTGACGTGGCCGGCGTGGGCAGCAGTGGCGAGGAGTTCTGGTGCGCGGCCGTCACGTTCAGGGCCGCCGCCGCCGCTGCCGCTGACAGGTGACTGCCACCGCCGCCGCCGCTGCTGCTGCTGCTGCTGTTGGGCGTTGATCCTCCACCGCCGCCGCCGCCGCCTCCTCCGCCTCCGCCATTCCCGCTGCTGTTGGCCGCCGCCGCTGCCGCGGCGCTCAGGAAAGAGTTGTGGTGCGATTTGAGCGATTGGGTCGCTGCCGCTGCCGCTGCATTGGCCGCCGCCGCCGCTGCCGCCGAGTTGCTGCTGCCGCTGGAAGAACCGCCCGCTCCTACGCCCCCGCCGCCGCCACCGCCGCTCTGGCCCTGGCTGGACTGTGACTGGGCGTGGCTCTGCTTCTGGCCCGACTTGCTGTTGCCGGATCCGCTCTGGGAGCCGTTGTTGTTGTTGCTGCCGTTGCGGCTGTTCGAGGAGCTACTGCAGCTGCCGCCGCCGCCGCTGCTGCCGCTGGCGTTCTTGGAGCTGCTCAGGCTGTTGGACTGCTGCTGCTGCTGCAGTTGCTGGCGGCACTTGGCCCGGCGGTTCTTGAACCACACCTGCAAGAGATCGGAGGGAGGGAAGCGGTAAGTCCAAGATGTCTTCAGGTTTCACTTAACTTAACTTTAGTTTCGATATTTCATTGGGAGTTAGGAGTACAAAGGCAAAACCTACACATCGTCGGAGATGAGACAGAGCTCGGAGCGGTTAATTTAAGTTTAGCTTCGATATATTATTCAGATTTAGAAGCTATATATTGAGAGCTATACTTTCCGTTTGCATTCAACTTAATTTTAGTTTCGATGTTTCACTCAGATTTAGAAGTACAATGGCAAAACCTACACATCGTCGGGGATAAGTCAGAGCTATAGTTTCCGTTTGCATTCAACTTCATTTTAGTTTCGATATATTATTCAGATTTAGAAGTACAAAGGCAAAACCTACACATCGTCGGAGATAAGACAGAGCTATACTTTCCGTTTGCATTCAACTTAATTCTAGTTTCGACATATTATTCAGATTTAGAAGTACAAAGGCAAAACCTACACATATTCGGGGATAAGCATAGTGCTCTGGGTTTAAAAAAGCAAAATACACACACAAGTGCCTATAAAAAACACTTTTAGGTTTAATTTTTCTGCACATTCTGTCTGGCTTTTTTTAGTTTAGTTTCATTTCCTTTTAATTTGATATTCATTTCGATCTTGAAATACAAAGGCAAAACCTACACACCGTCGCAGATAAGCATGGTGACCTGGAAATGAAAAAAAGCAAAATACAAACACAAATGCCTATAAAAAATACTTTTAGCTTTGCTTTCCTTGCAGATTCTGTCTAGTTTTTTTAGTTAGGCTCCGATTTAGACCTGCGGTGCCCGCCCCTGCTCTAAAACCAGACAAAGCTCAGGCTTTTGTGTGATAAAACAAGTAATTTAGCAAGTAAAGTACAAGCTAGGTACTTCCCAAGAAGAACATGACCCATTGTAGCCCCAAAATAAATCGAATCAATCAGAATCGTCCCCGTCGTCCTTGTAGTCCTTGTAGTCCTCCAGTCCAATCAATCGAGCGAACATAACCTTAATTTGGATGCCACAAATTGCGTGGCTATTCAAGCAGACCATGTCCCTGCAACATTCTAAAGCTCCCGCCGTGTGGCAATCGAAAATAAGGTAAAACCGCAGACGGCGACAAAAAAATAAAGAAGGGAAATTTAAATGCTTTGAAGTTGCCCCACACTCCCGCCCAGCGCCCAGCGCTTCCTTTGAAGTTCATTAGAGGCACGAGAAGGACGCTTAAATTTGGCCAAATGTTGTCTAAATTTCTGCTAAAATTTGCAAAAATAAAATATAGAAAATGTGACGGAACGGATAAAATGCCCCGGCTTGGCGTTATCAATATTATTATGCAATTTGCTGGCAGTTCATTAAACGGAATCAAAGTAGAGCCACGGGAGCAGGGGGCGGGGGCAAAGTCAAATCACAAAAGGAGATTTACGAATGCAAAATTGAATTGAAAATTGAAATTGAATTTCGAAAGGGGGCCAGGCCACGCTCGGTGGTTGGTTGTGCTGACAAATAATGAAATTTGATACGCCTTGTTTAATGCTCTTTTTTCTCGAGGGTCGCCCCCACATTTCCGGAAAGGTTTTCCCTCCATCCCAGTTCCCAGTCCCCTTCCCTTCCCAGGAAGCCCGGGAGAAACAGGAGCTGAAAACGGCAATGAAATGCTCGAGTGGCCGCAGCCGCAGCCGCGTGGCAAGTGTTAACTTCGAAAGGGGCTGTTGGCAGTTGGCTGTTGGCCGTTGGGGAAGTGGCTGATTCCCGGGCTCGGTAATAAATTCAGCTGTTTACCAAAGCACAAGCCATTAGCAGGCAACACCAACAGCCACCCCAGAGCAACGAGCAACAAATCACTGAAATAACATTTGCCATGCAATCGGTTTTTGGGTTCGCCCTTGGCTTCGACTTCGGTCTCGGTTTCGGGCTCGGTTTCGGTTTCGGCCTGCTTGCGCACTGCTTTGATTTGCTTTTGGCCAGCGTTGCCAGACTTTAAGAGTATTGAAAGTGAAACAGTTCTTACACTTCATACAGGACATGTAAGTTCAAATATTGCATTGTTTTGGGCTAACTTGTTCCCTATAAAACCTCAAAAACTAAAGATTGTGTTGAAATAATTTGGTATAAATTGGATTTTTGAGTTCTTAATATTTTATATTAAAAAACAAGTTTCATTTATGGAGCTATATATCTATATAGTATTGAAATTGAAGCACTTGATACACTTGATATCGAAAATGTAAATTTAAATATTGCTTTACTTAATCTTTTTTTTTTTTTCCTTTTTCCCTTTTTGAATTTTGGGTTATGAAAATTGCATTGAAATAAAGTAATTTGGTATAAATACGAATTGAGTTCTTGGTTTTTTATATTTTTATATAATAAGCTTCATGTATGGATCTATATATCTTATATATATTTTTTTTCAAATACATATTCTATACACTGTTTCCGATTTGCATTGGCCAGCGTTGCCAGAATTAAAAAGGATTGAAATTTAAACAGCTTTAATTAAGCAGGAGTAAATGGAGAATATAAATTCTATGTACTTTTCAACATTAATCTTTGGAAAATCAAAAAATCATTAAATAAATTTGTGTAAATAAAAGTAACTAGATGTAATGTTGAAATAAAAACAAGTACTTTCAAACTCTTCGGATAAGACTCATTAAAACAAAGGTATCATCTAGTTTTTTGGCATAATTAGGCCATAAAATAGCCAAATAAAAAAGCCAAGGCCTCGGAGCTGGCACTTAGCGGATTGTTTGCAGCCCCTTAAGCATAACAAACAGGGCTAAGTGAATTCCTTGCGCTCGAGTGTGCCGCTTTATGGGCTGTTTATTGTTGTCTCCTCGTCCTCGTCCTCGTCCTCGTCCTCGACTCGAAAAGGGATGCGTTTTCCCTTAAAGAGGAGGAGAGGGAGAAGGGAAAAAGGACATGGGCAGGACGAGTGGGTGGTTTGGGGGCGTGATTCTGTGTGACAATATAATCGAGTCAATTTTTTGGCCTCCGCCGCCGCCGGCTGTTGATGTAACTTTTCCTCTCTCGCCCTTCAGAGAAGCGCGTGACTTTTTGCACTTGTCGCTGTCGTCGCTGTATATATATCCTGGGTGTATCCTGTATATATCCTGTACATGCCAACCCTCTGGGCTGCTCCCCTCCCCCCCCGCATAATTTATTCATTGCTCGGCCCGGCAAACTAATTGATGTGGGAAAATTGCAGCCGCCGGCCATCGGCACGGCACACGCCCACTTTCACGCCCACTCCTCCGAGGAGGAAAATAAACAAACAGGACGACGGCAGGCACAAGCATCCAGTAAGTGAGTGAGCGGCCAGGACACTTGACTAGAAGGCAAACACTTGAGGGAAATTGCCGCGGACGTTCTAGGTGGCAAATTTCCCACACATTGCTTTGCCTGCAAGTGTATTAGACGCTTTTGGGCATCATCTATAAATTGTGGCTTGAGAAATGTTCTAATATTTTTGGATATATCAAAAAAAAAATGAGAGAAATATTGTTTTCTGCTTCGGAATACTCTTAAAATATTTAAGGAATTAAGAGAGAAGCTAGAGAACATTTTAAAATATTTTTTAAAAATATATAAAAGGGTTTTACTAATTTTGGGATCAGACTAAGCGGATATATAAATATAAATTGTAGCTTTAGAAATTATCCAATATTTTTGGATATATCAAAGAAGAAATTAGAGAAATATTGTTTTCTGCTTCGGAATAACTTAAAATATTTAAGGAATTAAGAGAAAAGCTAGAGAACATTTTAAAATATTTTTTAAAAATATATAAAAAGGTTTTTTTCATTTTGGGATCAGACAAATAATTCTTTTGATTATTAAAATTATAAAATTATACAAAAAACGACTAGAGAGTTCATAACAATATTATTATAATTATATTATTTCTTCTGTATTATTTATTTATTTTCCAGGTTAATATATTTATTTACTGTTTCAAAATGAAGTACTATACGTAGAAATAAATATTCTGCATGTCTACTAAAGGTAATTCTATTATTTTGAAGCGTATTTCTTTGCCTTAATTTACTATAAGGCCAGAAGTCCATTAAATATTTATTCAGTCTCTGAAATAACCCTAAACCTCTTGAAATTCAGTTTAACTTCGTTTTTTTTATAGAACAACTGACTGAGTGACTTTCAGCTGAGAATATATGTGCATATATATCTCCCGCTTGGTTGCAACATCGGCGGTTGCATTAGCAAATTGAAAATTATGCATAAATCCTGCACATCGCTCTGTCTCCTTCTAAGCCTCACACACACACACACACACACACGCAGGGAGGGGGAAGGGGGGAAGAGAGGGAAAGGTGGCGTGGAAAAGAGTGGAAATTGTTAATCCGCAATGGGAAAATTAATTTTATAAAACAGCTGTGCGTGAGCAAAGTTTTCCCCGCTGCGCACCCATATTTCTCACTCTCCCTTTCGCCTCCTTTCTTCTCTCTTCTCTATTTTCCCTTTTCCCTTTTCCCTTTACTCTTCACTCTTTTCTATATTCTTTTTTTTCCGCTGCAGACAAATCCTTTGGCAACAAAAAAGGACTTTCAGGCCTGCAAGGGGGGAAGTGGAAACGTATAGAAAAAGAGTTGGCTAAGTCTAGGTGCCCTCTCACTCCCTCTCAGTCTGGCCTCGGCCCGAGCAACCCCCGACGAAGAACAGCTGAAAGAGAGGCGAAAATATCCTGAATCCTCAATCCCGAGTCCTGAGTCCTGAATCCACGAGGTGACAATGAGGGAGGGAGGGAAGACAGGCTGGGCAGGGGAGAGAATAATGGCTGGCAAGCAAGCCAACTAGGATACACCACGAAAAACTAAGCGATCTGATAACTGATACTGATCTTTTTGGAAATAATCACTTAATGGGTAGAACTTTAGCTTTCAAATAATACTAAAACCTATAAGATCTAATATCTGATACTGATCTTTTTGGAAATAATCACTCAATTGATAGAACTTTAGCTTTTAAATAATACTAAAACCTATAAGATCTAATATCTGATAGCGATCTTTGGGAAAAATCACTTAAATGGTAGAACTTTAGCTTTAAAATAATACTATAAAGTATGAGATCTGATATCTGATAGCGATCTTTGGGAATAAAACACTTCATTGGTTTAAAATAATACTAAAAACTAAGTGATCTAATATATGATACTGATCTTTTTGGAAATAATCATTTAAATGGTAGAACTTTAGCTTTAAAATAAAACTAAAAACTATGAAATGTGATAACTGATGCTGATCTTTATGGGAAAATCACTTAATACTAAAAACTATGAGATCTAATATCTGATACTGATTAGTGGGAAACAATCACATAATTGGAAAACTTTTAGCCTAGAAATAATATTAAAACATATGCCATCTAATATCTGATACCAATCTTTGCAAAAATATCACTGGATTGGAAAAACTTTAGCCCTAAAATAATACTAATAACTATAAGAACTAATATCTGTTAACTAATATAAGATAAATAGGACTGAAATCTGTTTTTGAAGATCGTTATTTTCTAGAGATTTCTGATTTTACTTTCAATATAAAGGGAACTAAGCTCAGTGGCCTGAATGTACTTTTTTTTAAGAGGTCTTGGATTTATTAATCTAAAATATTACCTATTACCAGGTTCCGAAAGATCCTCATTATATTCCTAATTAAAGTAAATGAAAAATATTTCTAGTGTTTCCTAAATCTTTACAAAAATTTGGTTTGTTTTTAAGGACATTTCTTGTTCTTTATTTATTTATTTTATTTGTTTTATTTTTTTTGCTTTAAAAAGAAACTATAATAATTATGTTCTGATCTGTTTCTTAAGGACTTAGAAGCCTATTTTGTTGGGTTAAAAATAAAATATAATGGCTTCAGTCTCCTATGAAATCTTCCTCGCTCATGAATATTTTTAATGAAGTATTTCACAAATGAAGGTTGCCTTTGAAAGCTCGAGGTGTCAAAGGAATATTCGGATATTCGGCTGTGTTTGTGTTCCCTTGCTTTTCCTGCAGTGCAAAGCAATAGCTATTAGTTGCTAAGGGTGCTGACGGGGGGACTGGGAGGGATGCTGCTGCTGCCGGTTTCTCCAGTGATTTATGACTGCCAGCAATGGCAGCCGTCCCTGCAGCCAGCCAACCCTCCTCTGGACTCGCAGTCGGAGTTGGACTCGGATTCGGATTCGGATTTGGACCGTCGAATGAAAACATTTGGGCGTAAATGTTTGCTCTGTTCTGGTGCAGATAAGCTGCGTAAAATTATTACGTTATTTGTATTGGTTGCAATCAACGCCCTCTCACTGGGAATAAGGAGACGGGGAAGGGGACCACGACCACGACCACGACCCACCCCGGATTCTGATCTCTTTGGCTGGCTGCTACTGGGCCATAAAGATGCCTATCATTCAATTAATATTTACCAGGCCAAAGCCCCGGGACTCTGGAACTCTGGAGTGATTATGACTCCGATTTCGTTGCGGGGACTCTGAGATCCCAATTGTGATACTGATTCCGATTCCGATTCCGATTCTGATTCTGAATCTGCCACCGATTTCCCCTCTCTTGGGGAGTTAATCATTATTTATGGGGTGACCTCTCAATGGGGACCCTGCTGAGAGGAGGCTCCTTGGTGTTTATACAAGGAGATCCTTCGGAGGTGGTCTATGCCGCCTTTAAGTATTAACTTTTGGCTTCATAAATACTTAATATAATATATAGTACAGGCTTTTAATATTTAAGCAGAGTAAATAGTTATATAAGATATATATTTCCTCTTTTCTGGCTGCAACTCTTCCGACGGCTTCCCTCTCTCCTGGGGCTAATTGAGTTGCTTGGCTTCCTTGGGTATCCAAAACACGGAACCGGGTCCCCAATCCCCTATCCCCTGTCCCCTATCCCCAAGAACCCCTCTCCCCGAGAAGAAAGCCAAAACGAAAACCAAAAGCCAGACGCCTTGTGACATGCAAACGATTCGTGTTTTCCACTTCTTCGATGGCACTTTTTGGTATTTCGCCTGGGTTCTTGTACGGTTTTCCTCCTAGTTTTCATGGCTGTAATCTGATGCGGTGTGTGGGTGTGGGTGTGTGCCTCTCCCGAGGAGGTGTGGCATGTGTGTGGATGCATTGACATGTTGCGTCACTCGACAGGCAGACAGACAGACAGAACAGTGGGTCACAGTGGGACTCAGGTGGAGTGTAAGCAAGTTAAATAAACTATAGTTTAGTTGAGGTTATAAGAACTTTTGAATGAGTTTTAAGACATATTTTAAGGCAGGAAAAAAGGGTATAAATATAACCTTAAGGTCAGCAGTTTATAGGCTCTTACCACTGTGCCTTTGGGCCGTAAAAAACACATTTCAAAGCCACTGTCCAGCTGGAGGGAGGGACAAGAGACATGTGGAAAATCTATACAAATGTCAATGTCCTGGCCGCTTTTCCTCTCGGTGTGCATTACCCGAATCGATTGTGTTAAGAACGTAACTTTTGAATAGGGAGACCCCGGACGGGGGCGGGGGGGCCAGGAAGAAGTCTATTCAAGGGACATGTGCAAGATGTCCTTGCTGCAGCACTGCTGCCACTGCCTCTACTTCTGTCCCCAAGCCATGGAAACTTGGAATAGGAACGTGTCGTTTTTCATTTCCAGCCGACGCCGACCACTGCAGGGGCTTCCCTGGTCGCTTTTCCTCAGCTTTCCTGTTTTTTAATGCTCGTAACTATAGTTGGTTTCTCGGCTGGCCTGTTTTTTAAAGACCACTTGTGCCTCAGAGGCTAAGGGTTCCTACTTGCTGGCTAACTCCATTTAAAGCCAGGTTATTCCTGACTGTTTTAAGGTCCGCAAACTCCTAGAAACTTGCATTTTTGGGAGTCTTATGGCCAAGGTTCCCAACTACTTGTTAGCCTCGAAATACTGCAGTTACTAACCTCTACAGGGCCTAAAGTCTTGAGTCTCTTCCTACGACTTAAAAGAGAGTTATACTTTCAGATAGTCACAGTTCCCTTGCCAATTTTGGCAGCCTTGCAACTCGGCCTTTCTGGTTTTGGCCCTGCCTTGTCGCGTCCTTAAATTACACGCACAAAAAGAGGGCCAAGGCAAAAGCAGGCGAAAAGCAGGGCCAACAAATCGATAGATCAATGACGTCTGCAGTTGCCAATAGTGTTTGTTTGCTTTCCCTTCTCCCCTGTTCCCCTGTCTGCGTCCCTCGCCGGGCTGTGTGTGTGTTTGCACTGCAGTTTCCCGGCTGGATCGATCGATTGTTGCGGCCTTGTTTTCCCAAGAAATTACTAAAGAGATGACAGTTTTTCCAGCCAGCCAGCCGGAAGTCGCCTCGATCGTTTCTGGGCCATTTGGCAGTTCCTCGGGCCCCAGCGGCGCTAGGCCAAGTTGTTTGTTTAGGCCAGGACACAGCGAGGACACCTAAACAAACAGAGAGCTACGATCCCGATCCCGATCCGGATCCTTGTTCCCTTGATTGAGTTGCACAATTTGCTGTCATCGTGCGACGCTAAAAAATTAGCGCAAATTATGCCCGACTAATGCCTTGAGCAAACTCCAGTTACGCTCCCGTTTCCTGTCTCGTCCTGGACTCGTCCTGCGGAGGGGTGACTTGTCATGGCCCGCAAATACTTTGGGCAAATACAGCGGGGATTTGTTTCGGGGGAAAATTCGTGGAATGGCATGGAATGGATGCCCTGGCCTCTATTTGCATTAAAAGTCATCAAATCCGTTCGCTCCATATGTGCCACCGAGCCACCCCGCTCTATATCTATATCCTGGCAATCTGGTCCCGGCTATAGCTGTTGTAATTTGTTTGTTTTATGGATTTCGATCGAGAGGGCCTTTCGTCTAATTAAACCGTCTGTACAAGTGTGTTTCTGGGTCTCTCTGAGTGCCCGAAAAGCTCACATGTGCGTGTAATGGCTGGCAGTAAGTCAAAAAAACAGATTTTAGCCACTATTTGCTCTGGGTTTAGCGGGTAAGTGAGTGGAAACTTCAGACTTATATGGATACATGTTAGATAATGGGCTCACCTGTACTCGGGACTCGGGCAGATTGATCTTGAGGGCCACCTCCTCGCGCATGAAGATGTCCGGGTAGCGGGTCTTGCCAAAGAGCGCCTCCAGGACGTCCAGCTGGGCGCGTGTGAATGTGGTGCGTTCGCGACGCTGTTTTCTTGTGTTTACACCTTTTTTTAATATATAAAAAATATTAAAAAAAAAAAGAGAAAAGAGAAAAGAGAAGAGAAAAATATATATTAGTTTAAGGGGGCCTGGGGGGGGACAAGTGCCTGACCGAATGTGCTGAAGGTTACGCTTTGCTCTACGCCAAATTAAGTATACGCCGTGGGGTCTGACTTTTCCCAGTAATATTTCTTCGCAACCGTTATTTTGGGCGGCGTACATGAGAGTGTCCCCTGTCTGTGTGTCTCTGTGTGTGTGTGTGTGTGTGTGTGTGTGTGTGTGTGTGGTAGCAACCCCCGAAAAGTGCGACGGGCCAACCCCTAAGAGAAAAAAGGAAAACGACAACCAACCCCCGTGCGGCAGCAGCAGCAGCAGCCGCCCCAAAAACTCGACTCCCTCTTTGTCCAGTACATAAGCCGTGCCACATACATATATCTATATATCTATATATATATATATATATACAGGCGATGGTATATATCTTTTGTTACTTTCGGCGAGTGTGCGTGTGTGTGCGTACTAAGCCGCCGCATTGTTTGCCTTGCCATCATCCCTCTCAGTCGCTCTCACCCCCGGGACGGGAGGGAGAGGAAAAAAGAAGGAGGAGGCAAGCACCGCACCGTCCCGTGCGCACTCCTGGACTGTCCCAAATACCTCCTCCCCTCGGGGCCCTATCAAAAATTAATGAGTTAGTCATTTTGGTCATGAATTTATAAATTGAATAAAAAACTTCAACTTCAACTTCAACTTCGGCTCGCAACTTGCAGCTGCCGCATTTGGGCCCTCAGCTTCGATTTCGCTTTCAAAATGGTCGCCAGACTGGCCAGTTTCTATATAAATCCATAGGTTATATGGCCAAATCAATTAATTGCTGTTTTCCTGTTTTTAGGGGGCGGAGTGAGCTGGCCGCTTAATTAAAACTGCACCTCTCACATTTATTTTTTATTGTTTTGCGCCTTTTTATGGCTAATTTAAGGGGTTTCCTGGAAGGCTTAATAGCTCTTAAAGGTGACCTTTCTTATATAGGAAAATAGCCCAAGGTTTGGACCAAAATGACTGAATTAAAACTCATTAAATAGTATTTATAAACTCCACTATGAGTGGAAAATTCTGTCACTTAGCCTTAGCCACAAGTATATAATAAAAAGTCAACCGAAAATAATATATAAATTGATTACGAGTCCGAAATTGTGGTTTTCCTTTTTCTTTTTTATATTTTTATGCTTTTTTTGGCCGCTGCCCCGCTCAATAATTTTGTGCGTTGCTTTTGGCCAAGTCTTTTGTTGGCATTTTGTAGCCAATATTTTTGTTTTTTTTTGCCTGTTTTGTGCTTATTTTTTTGTCAGGTTTTGTTTGTCATTTGCAGCGTCACCGAGCGAAGCGCAAAACTGGAACCGAGGAACCGCGCCGAGGCGAAGTCCAAGCGGAGCTGAGGCTGAGGCTGAGGCTAAAAAACTGTCAGATAAAGTCGCCGCGGAGAGGCAGCCGAAACTGCCCGGAGCTCATTATTCATTTTGACAATTTAACTGATAATGATGCAATATCGATGCGAACTGACATTGAAAGGCAGCAGAGCCAAGAGGAAGCCTCGATATACAGTAGAAAAAACTAAGACTACCTTCAGTACTGATCACTCAATTAAACCAAGAGGTTGAGCTAAGAAATCTAAGAAATCCTGGGTATAAGAGTTACTTTTCCTTTTGCTATTATCCCCGTAAAGTTGTATCCATATAGTAGACAGTTAGAGGAGCCTATACAGTAGAAAAAACTAAGACTACCTTCAGTACTGATCACTCAATTAAACCAAGAGGTTAAGCCAAGAAATCTAAGAAATCTGGGGTATATAAGTTACTTTTCCTTCTGGTATTATCCCCGTAAAGCTGTATCTATATAGTAGAGAGTCAGAGGAGGAGTCAGTACTGATCACTCAATTAAACCAAGAGGTGAAGCCAAGAAATCTAAGAAATTCGGTGTATATAAGGTACTTTTCCTTCTGCTATTATCCCCGTTAAGTTGTATCCATATAGTAGAGAGTCAGAGGAGCCTATATAGTAGAAAAAACTAAGACTACCTTCAGTACTGATCACTCAATTAAACCAAGAGGTTAAGCTAAGAAATCTAAGAAATCCAGGGTATAAGAGTTACTTTTTCTTCTGCTATTATCCTGCTATAGTATATAGTATATAGTATATAGTACATAGTATATAGTATATAGTATATTATGCTATAGTATCCATATAGTAGACACTCAAGAGGAGCCAACTCCCAGCACATTCGATCGAGATCTGCTTTAGCTTACGTGTCGTATAGTTTATACCAAAATTGTCGATGCGATATTTACCCCACATACCTTGGGAGAACCCGACGGCCTCCAGTCCGTGTGGGAGGCCGAAGGGCCCCAGCGAGGGCATGGGCATGCCGGGCGGGAGGGGTCCATGGGGCACCGAGTGGTGCGGATGTGGGCCGCCGTAGCTGTGCGGATGGGGGCCCAGGTCGCCCGACTTGAGGAAGCCCGCCGCCATCAGGGCCTCGGTGGAGTGCAGCGCCACGGTGAAGCTGTGTCCTTGCGCCGCCGGTATTCCGAATGAATGTATTATTATCCTGCTCTTCGGACCTCTAGCTAGGCTCTAGGATCCGCTCTGAACTGAAGGCTCCTCCGCAGGCTCGCTCCCACTTGTGTGTCGCTGGTTCTATCTGCAAGGGTTCCAAGTTATATATTAGTATGTATTCGGGGAAGCTTACTTAATAAGGGAAGTTCTTGAAGATTTCTAAGGAGAACTGGCTGGAAAATATATATTATTTCTATCAGCCTTCAAACTGACATTGATTTCGTAGGTCCTAGACCCACTTTTAAGGCTTATAGATGCTTTTAAATATATTTTATAAATTTATTTGTTCCTCAGCTTAAGTAGTTATTTCTAACCTTATTTTCTCACCTTTTATCAGCTTATAATGCCCTAAATTCGTTTGGTATTGCTTAAGATTCTTATTTGCTGATATATATATGATATATGATAAGAGGGATTTACAAATCACTGATATTCACTCACAACTCTACGATTATCTGTGAAATTCACTTAGTTATAGTTAGACTTCGAGATAAGTTGCTGTTTGTTGTGGGCTAAGCTCTTGCCGCGAGTTCCAATTACACTCTAAGACCGGGTCTGACATGAGCGGGGACTTATAAGGCGAGTCTCGCCCTCCGATCGCTCCATCTCGCCCACACACAGGCACTCTCTCCCTCTCTCTCCCGCTCGGCTCTCCTGCGGCTTAATCCCGAGGCTCGCCCTGCGCCGAGCGGTGCCGGTGATGTAAAAACTTCTAATCTGGGCCGCTCGGGAAGATTACTTAACCGCCCCGGAAAGGGCCCGAACCTCCAAGTCGCGGTTCCCGAGGCGATCCGAAGTCTCGGGGCCCGGACTCGGGCTTATCTTGCGGTTTAAAGATCTTTGATCTGCGCTTAGCCGCAGGATTATTTCAGACACTTACTAAAAACGGGCACTCACATCGATAGGGACCTGATCCAGGACACAGGACACAGGACAATGGGAATTAAGATTAAGCCCGGACAGGCTACAGGCTACAGGCTACAGGCTACAGACTGCAGACTGGATTAATTTTCTTTAGGGACATGCGACGTTTCTATGCCATTTCGTGCGAAAAATAAATTAGCCAAGAGACAGAGAGGGAGAGGGAGTCGGAGAGAGTATCGGAGAAAGGAGAAATTTCGGGAGTCTGGACTCTGGGACTCTGGGGTTAAGAGGCCAATGGCAATTGCGGTATTAGCACGAACACCGACACCTCGCATTGTTTTGAAATTGAACACGGCCACAGGGGAACCCCCGAACTACTAATTTGTCATCACAGGACGAAGGACGGAGGAACCTCGGCTCCTCGGGTATGTAAAATTTGTTTTGTTTTGTCATGTCGCTTTCATGGCTCAATGCACTCCCGAAAAACTCCCGAACCGAAACCGAAATCGAAACCCACAGCCCGGAATCGAGAGCCCAGGAACCCAGGAACCCAATCCGAGACCCGCGCGACCCTAATGGTGACGGGTCCCTGCCCTCTCCTGCAGCATCCCAAATTACATGCTCACGCGCACACGCAAATTAATAACACATCTGGCTTCAATTCCGAGGGATTCGAATAAGGCAAGGATTCTGATTCAGATTCAGATACAAATTCAGATTCAGATACTCGATTTTCGGGGAGGGTTCGGGCTCGGATACAGACTCGGGCTTGGGTTCAGGTTCGGATTTGGACTCGGACTCTCTCCAACTAAACAGAAGCTGATCAGAACTTAAGCTGCCATTGATAGTTGGCCTTGAAAGTTAAGCTAGAAAGTTGATTAAACACAATCAAAGGGTTGCATTCCCTTATAATGATAAGTACTATTTAAAATGTTTAACAAAATTAAGGAGGCCTAAGGATATCCAGACAATATTGAGCAGAAGTTGAGGCCTTTTATATCATATATATATTGAGGGATAAAAGAAGATCTTAGCCAGACAATATAGAGCAGAAGTTGTGTCATATTATATCATATATATATTGAGGGATAAAAGAAGATCTTAGTTTGTAGAGTATTAACTCTTTATGAAACTAAATCTTTAGCTGGCTTAAGTAATTAAATAAAAATGTAAAGCCAGAAAAGAAATGTACTTTATGTAGAGACTCCCCTTTTAAATACTATTTAGTTCTTGGTGCCTAAAAACTACAATAAAGTCTAGTGTTTAGTTTGGGAAATACCCTATATAATACAAGGATATTTATATAAATATGATTTCATATATTCACCTACTAACTAATGTTCCCATGACTCTTTTTGGCCAACTTCCATTAACCAAGAGGAGAAAAAAAACCTGACAAAGACCCCGAGAAACTCTCAACATCTGTCAAAAACCGACGAATGTGTGACACATTTTCGGATGGATCCAGGGAGAGAGCTCTACGTGATTTTCTGGCCATTTGCCCCTCTCAGCCGCCCTCGCTGATTATGAAAAATCATGGCAAATGGCAAAAAGGCAAAATAAAAAATAAAAAATAGAGAGAACCCAAAAAGACGAGAAGGCCCCGCTGGCTTTTTCCTCTTTTTTTTTTTTTTAAAGAGACCCATTGTGAGTCGGAAGACCCGAAACGAGGCGAAACAAAATCATTTGGGCTGGACATATATCACGTACGCGATTTGTGATTTTTCAGATCTCCAGATCTGGAGGAGATTTGATGTTGATATTTTCTGATTTGACCAATTCTGGCTTGATTTTCACTCTCGGTTTCGGTTTCCGCTGAACACTGAGTATATATACAGGCAGGCATATATATCAATTCATTTGTACTCGCGTAATTACGGTCAAAATAATATTTGTTGGGTAAACAGCCGGAGGAAAACAAAATAAAGGCCACAAATCCAGCTATGAATTGAAGAAGCTACCGCAGAGAGCTACCGAGCTATCGGGCCCGCACATCCACATGGCCAAGTGTTTTGGTTCGCTGATGATGCCGTTGCCAGTTGCCAGTTGCCAAGATGATGCTGATGATGGCCAAGTCCCTGGGAAAGTCGAGAAAAGAAATCGAACCGAACTGCCACTTGGCTACTGTTCATTTGGGCCATGGGAAGCTGTCCGAAACCGAAACCGAACCTCAGCGATCTCCTCCGTCTCTATTTCCCATGATTAATGGTCCAACTTTGCATAATATTTTTCTGGCTTTTGGCTCTGACTAATAATCGTATCTATATTTAAGTTAGTCTGTTAGTCAGTTAGTCAGTTAGTCAGTCGGTCGGGGCTGGCTGTGTGCAGCTGTCAGGAGTGCTAGCCCGTCAGTCTCTAGTCTAGTATGTGCTACTACTAGTTGGAGTCGCTAGTCGGAGCTATTAGCTGCCTTGACCAGCTCTCCGTAACAACCTAATTTGCCCGGGCACATTGCACATTTCCACACTGGCCAGCAAGAGTCTGGGAACATTGCTAAAATATTTGTTATCTTAAGAGTTCCGTCTTAGAAGTTCCGTCTTGGTTATTAGCCAAGTTCTCCTAGCAAAATACTAATTCATACAATTCAATTATTAGTTATTATAACCAAGAGTTATTAATTAAATAAATATATATTAAATATCTAAGGTTTCTAAGTGGATATGTAATATAAAGGCTGGGGTTTTTATCTCCTGAAATTTCTACCTTAAAGGTTTATTTCTTTAGCTGTCTACCGTCGGCATATAAAAACTTTAAATATTTGTATTATCTAGATATGGAATAGGTATATTTTTAAACAATTTTTCACTACATACCTAAGGCTTTAATTATTTATCTTGAAAAGAAAACAAAAACCAAATGGTAAGAGACACATTTTTAAAAAGCAAAAACCAAAGGCTCTAGCTTCATTAGAGATAAAGTATCTAGACTCTATATATTCAGCCAAAATACTTTAAAAACCTGACAGACTTCTTAGACATATTATTATATATATTAATACATATTATATATATTAATATATATTATATATATTATTTATATTATAATTTATTAAGGATATAAATTAAGGAAAACAATAACTGCCCTACTCTCCATCTAAACTGTTGAATAAACAAACTTCAAGTCTTGTAATTTAGGACTTTTCTACTACAACTTTTCGGCGCCTGCTGACCAGTGTACACTTCACACTTGAGCATGGATAACGCGTCATGGCAGCCGGTGCAGGAGAGGAACAGAAACAGAAACAGAAACCGAAATGCATTTCTCAGGCTCATTTACATTGAGCCACGGCTACCGGAATACGGCATGGTAGATGGCACATGGCACATGGTAGTTGGTAGTTGGTAGATGGAAGATGGTAGATGGCCACGGGAATGGAACTAGTCTCCTAGTCTCCAGAGCTGGCCCGGGCATAATAAGCCGTCTGCGTCTGGGCCAGCTCCCCGGGAATAAGTAATGCAACTTAATAAACGCAACAAAGAACGAAGAGTAGCAGTCACGTCCCAAAAACTGGTATCTTTGGCCAGGTTTGCCAGTGCCAGTTACCAGTTACCAGTTGCCAGTTGGCCAAGAGAGAGAAAAAAAGGAAAAACACACTTTTTGACTGGCTGACTCGGCTCGAAGAGCCATTTCTACGCAAATGCATTTTGACATTTAAATTTGCAGTTTTCGCATAAAATTATATTTATTTATTTTAGCTCTCCAGCTCCCCAGCTCTCTGGCTTTGGTGAAAATGCTGCCCGAGGATCGCGACTATGATTGTGATTATGATAGTGATTATGATTATGATTATGATTACGATTGTGATGAGGCTGTTGATGTGGATTCCAGCTACTGACTACTCACTACTCACTGCTGACTACTCACTGCTGACTACTCACTGCTGACTACTCACTGCTGACTACTGACTACTGAGTACTGACTTTGACGTTGACGTTGGCTGAAGTTTAATTAAGCAACGTGCCAAATAATTGAAAAAGTGTGAAGATTTGACAAGTTTAAGACGCATTAAAAAGTGCCTCCACCTATATATGCATATATATGTATATATGTGTATATATGGCCTAGAAATCAGGCAACTCTAACTGTTTGTGGCCGCGGCGACAAGTTTTTTTAATTAGTTTTGCTTATCGCGGGGCACATTATTTATTATTTACCTAATCAAATTGACACTTGAGCAGCAGTTGGTGTAATTAATAGATACGAGGCAGATTGCCTAATCAAGCTAATCCATGGCCTACAGATTAAGCCAGCTCCTAGTTAATAAGTCCAAACTAAAAGAGGAGGACTTCCTTTAAGGCCTTAATTGAATTGTTTTCTGGCTTATACCGGGAATCATCAAATGTTGTGCCGTTGTTTCTTAGTGTGTAATTGCACAACAAATTGCTTATGCGGTTTATAATTGGTTTCCCATTAAGTCAACAATTAACTATTGGCTAGGGTTAGCGATAAACTGCAAAGTAAAGCAAGTTTAACAAGAAATTTATATAGTATCGATGTCAGGAAATTCAAAAAACAATTCAATTAGTTTGTGTCTTAAACGTATATATATAATAATATTATTAGAAGAGTTTCTGTATGTATTTTTAATGGTTAACATTAAAAAGGTTCAGGTTCTTTTGTGGGTTCTTTTTCATTCACAAAAAAGCCGAGTTCCTCTGGCTCTTAAACAAAACCATATAAATTTCCATAAAAACTGTTTCAATTCAACAAAAGTGCGCCTTATGGCTTTACGTAATTTTCTGCCTCTTCCCACAATTCCAATTCCAATTCCAACAATTCAACAATGAACGCCAACAACCAACAACAACTACAACAAAAAGTAGCCAGAAATATATGGTTAAAAATATTGAATGAATGGCTTGTTGCGGTTGTTGTGTTGATTGTACAAATGATTGCATCATGGACAGAGTGGACCAAAAAATAAATCAATAATAGACTAATAGAGTAAAGAGCTCCAACAACTACAACTACAACAACTACAACTACAACAACAGGGGCTAGAAAAACTTATTATATTTGACGCATTGTCAATGTGATCTTGATAAGTCGAAACTGGAAATGGAACCAGATAGAAAAAAAAACTAACTCCGTCTGAGTGATTTCTATTTAAATGGCTTTGTCAACGAAATTTGAGAAGCAACAACATCGCGTAATGAGCAAAGAGTGAAGAGAGATAAAAATTAATAATACAAATAATTGGGGGGTAAAAAACCGAATAACCGAAAAAAAACAAAGTAAATCTAAGAAACGCCACGAAATAAAATCGAACGAAATGGAATGAAATGAAACCTCACTTAGGGCGAGGCGAGGCGACGCCGCCAGAGATTGACAAAAGATGACGACAAAAAAACAACAAAAAGAGAGGGAAAAAAGGCAAGACACGATCTCCCAGGTACGGCTTTATCTATATATCGACTGTGTGGGAGTCAGAGCTAAAGACGAAGTCGAAGGTACAACAAATCCAAAGATTGGGGCGTGCTAGGGAAGCGGAACAATGGTTACCGTTCCACAGAGAGAGAAATTGTCATTAAATATAGTATAAAATATAAATATATATATATATAATATATAGTATTGAACATAGCCATGAGAAACCAGGAAGATATATACTTGGGGTATATACCAAAGAATTAACATGAATATATATAAAATATAAATTACTTTACATTTTAGTTAGGGTTTTATATAATAAAGGTATTCAAACTCAATTTATGGCTGAATAAAATAAGGGCTTACTTACTAATGTAAGAGTTTCAATTAGGTTTTATTAATGTAGTCATGTTTATCCAAGTTTTGTCTTAAGTTTAAGCTGCTTTATAATATACTGAGACCTAAGACTAAATGAACTAACTAAAAGAAGTGCCTAAAATGAAGCTGCTTGCTTCAGTGGCCTTTGGAATCAACTTCTTGTTTCTTCTATATTTTATATTCTATATGCTCATATCTCCCCCTTTTCTTGCAGTGCAGCACAGAGCGAAATTCACTCATTCGCTGGGGGATATAGTCGAGATAAGGTATCAAATGTGTCGCGGCGCAATCTTGGCGACTTTCAATTCACAAACCGAGTGAGCCCGAGTGCTGGGCGGATGTTGTGAATGAATGAATTGGCATTGAGACATTGGGCCATTGAGGCATTGAGCCACTGCGGGATCTAGGCTCTGCGTGGGTGCGATCCCAACAGCAACACCAACACCTAGACCTCTATAGACCCCAAAGAGGTCCCAAGAGATCCCTCCTAGGAATCCGAATCGAAATCGAATTCAAGCCCTCAGCCTCCAAATCGAATGGGGCACACGAATTGGTAGAGAATCATGTGAAAAATCGACTGCATATTAATTTCTGTTGCTTCCAACAAGCCATATGCAAATTAATAATAATAATAATAATAATACAGAACAACGAAGGTAGCAGCGGCAGCGGCGGCGAGAAGTCAACGTTTTATTCAGATATTATAATTTATAGCCGCCGCTTTGAAATTAGACGATGATTCGGGGCCGATGTGGGGAATATGTGTGAATAATGCTGCGCCCTGAACGGGTCCGCCGGCGGGCCCCTATTGTATCCAAGTATCTAATATTAGATTTGGGGTTTCCTTGCCTTGCCAGCCCTTTCCCAGTCACAAAAAGCTGGAGCGGAGCGGAGTGTCCGAATGTTTTGCCTAATTAAGGAAGGCGGCCTTAATATGCCCATTAAAATTATGAAAATCATATCGAATATCGGCATTGGAACGGTCTGCGGTCTGGCACTTTCTCACACTATATACATCTGCCCAGCCATTAGTCATAGCCAGAATTATAGAGTTTCCTGCACTAAACCAAAGTTTGGTTTAATATTAATATTAATATTAATATTAATATTACATTGTAGATATACTGAATACTCTTTTTAGGCCCCATAGAATATTCTTCTCTGTAAAATAAAGCCTAGACATATACCATACTGGGATATATAACCACCTAAAAGCCAACTAAACTGATTATTCAAAAACCAAACAGTTCTAGTCACATTTTTAGACGTTGTGTTAATATTATGTAAGCAAATATATATAAATGTATATATATCCGAATAAAAAACCTTCCCAGATGACCATAAATAAACTTATATAACATATATATTGTGTTTGGGCCTGAATCACATGATAATAACAATCTCAACTTTATATAAAGGGAAATCTACCTCATATATGATAAGCTTAATTATGATTTTCTGGCGACGTTTTTTATTCGGATAGGATATAAAGTACCTCAAAACATCTTTGGGTTCGAGATCCCTTACTTGAAAGGACGCATATATAGATATTTCCCTGTATGATATGTAATTTAGACTGTAGGTTTGAAAGCTATTGAATTGATTACGCGGAAGATCACATATTAAAGATCTTCTGAGGTTTTTTTTAAAGTAAAGACTTCTTAAAAACTTGGAAGATATAACAAGGAGTCAAAGATATTGCTTTATATATTAAAAAAAAGGATATTCTTGAAGGCATAACAAGTAAACTGAGATAATATTTCATATCTTTATAATTTCTACTGTAGTTTTTAGGTTAAAATATCAAAATCAACAGATATCTTAGTTCAAGAAAAGATATAGGCATAAAGTCAAGTAAAACAAGATATAAACCCCGATTCCCCTTAGAAATCAACCTGTTTCCGGGACTACTTAAATCTAGCGATACCCCCCGATAAATCCAGGTATCATAATCCGCAAATCCGTGAGAGATCGGATGGATATATGTGGGATTTTACCGATATGGGGTCTTTACCGTTCGATAGCGCACTCACCGAAAAAAAAACACAAACAAAACTAGAAGCAAAAGCGGCGTCGTATAGTTATATTCCAATGGCTACTTGTTTTTAGATCAAGATACAGATCGAGATCGAGATCCAGACGCTATATCTTTATCGGTATTCCAGAGGCGGTTACGTTTTCGTTTTCTGTATTTGTTTTTGTTTTTATGCGATGTTTATTGTTTGGGTTGGACTTTGTTTTGACACTGGCAACACCATAAAAAAACAGATTCTCGGGCACTGGCACTTGGATATATCCGAGATATATGCATATATCTCTGCGGCTATAGCTTAGTATTTAGCTTCGATATTCTTCGGTTTTTATCCTCAACTCTTTTGTTTTTCTTTATGTTATGTTTGTGTTATGGTTTTTGTTTGTTTTATACTGGCGACGGCGAGTAACTGTGTTGTTGCTGCGACGAACGCGGCGAAAACTGACTGGCAGAGAGCGATCGAACGGAGCGGACGAACAATCGACGACAACACGTTGAAATTCGAAATCGAACTGCCAGAAACCAACTGAACCAGGCAGCAGCGCAGCGAGCAGAGCCGAGCGGCAGAGCAAAAGTCGCCCGACCAGTACCCGCAAAAAAAGAAAACAACAACTACCGGTTCGCTGCGGCTCGGGTGGGAGAGCGCGAGCGAAAGAGAGCGCTGCTTTTAGCAATGGCTGACGCTCTGCAGTCCAATCCCAGTTAACAAGCGAGAGCGAGGCAACTAGACAGAGGTCTGCTTGCTGCCTGGCAGCCCTGTGTGCTGGATGGGTCTTTGACAAGGCATCTCGCTCTGGCTTCCGTAGTCTCGTGCTGGGCGAGAGCGAGACAACCCAACACTTAAGCAGCTGTATTTACCTCTGTGTTGTTGCTGCTCGCTGTGTGCGTGTTCGTTTGAGTGTGGAACCACACCCCAAAAACAAAAAAAAAAACAAAAATACAGTTCAACATCGTTGTTGGTAAAAAAATAAATAACAAAAAAAATAATAATAATACGAAATAAAAAAGTACCTTCGCAGCAATGAAATTTTAATGAAAACGACAAGGCAGCGAAAACAACGCAGAAATTTGTTAGCTAACAGCGCAAGATAAGAGCGAAACGCTGGACCGTACGTACTTCTTCTTCTTCACCGTCGACGCCAAATTGTCATGCACACTCACACTCACGCAAACAACACAGCAAACGGCAAAGTGTGAGGGAGAGGCAGGAGCCACTCTCACACAGCACGCCCCCTCTCTTTCGGCGCAATGGGCGGCCCCATTGTTTGATAATCATTTACGCAAAATAAGAGCCAAGGTACTTGCCACTCGAGGTGGCTCTGATTTCACGAAAACAAAGATGTGTAATGATTTCGGGATAATCGAGTAAGTGGGGGCAAAAATACACGAGTTGATACCTTTCACGTATAACAATTGAGTAGGTAATTGTAATAATTGTAATATATCTTAAATAATATAAAACTATTCTGATAAAGCACACATAAAACTACCGCAGCTTCAGTTAAACTGGAATTACGAATAGGTTCTGCCCAGAGCACTTACCTTAGTCCCCTACTTATATATTTTAAATACTATTCCTGAATGTGAATTACAGCTCGCAACTTTACTGTAAATGATATTCGCATGTAAGTGTGTTTGTAGTCAACGCGACCAACAACCAATTCAGTTAATTTTTTCCCCAAAACTTTTTTTATTTTTTGCTGCTTTGTAGCTGACGCAGGAAAAAACGTAAGGGAGGGGGGGTCGGAAAAACCCTTATCAAATTTTTATGACAATTTGAAATAGCTGACGACAGTTGTTTTGCTCGCTTTTTCGCTCGCACACACCGCTATAACGGGCGAGCGAAAATGTTGCACAAATATTTTATGGATTTTTCTTGTCAAAACTGTTTTTCTCATTTTTTTATCCTAATTTTTTTTTGCTCTCGCACTTTTCCCCATTGCGAGGCGGCCAAATTAAATTGTTGCGGCTAATTGATGTGTAGATGAAACATGAAGCAATTACCCTTGGAGGGGTACAGTTATCGCAGCTTAGCATACAATTTGGGGCCCAGGCTCGTTGTTGTTCTTGGGGAAACTGTGACAAAAAGATGGAAAGAAGGAGAGGAGAATAAGGAGAACATTGAATTTCATTACCAAATGTTGCTAGAAACTTTAAAGTGTTTTTGAAGTCAAAAATCAGGGCGCAAGAGGTTGGGTAAGGGAAAATCAGTTAAATAAGAATAATTGAAAGAAAAACAAGCTTTTTTTTAAATATATTTACTAACGTTAACAGTTAGTTAATTACCTTATTAATGGTTATTTAATAAATATTTATATACTCAGTTTGGCAGTTCAAGAAACACAGGATTAAAAATAACTTGAATTCTTAATTAGTTATCATTGCGATACCTTTATGTGTAACACTTACTGACTCACACAATCACTCTATTTTTATACATACATTATATTTTATAGTAGTAGATGTAGCTGTAATCAAGCCCCTGAGTACATTCAACTTCCCAGAACAAAGGCCTGGAAAAAAACCGATTTGAAAATGAAAAAACTCAAAGTTAAGCACACACAGATGTATGCATGCACATACATATGTATGTGTGTATCCGTGGGTGCTATTTTTTCCATAATTCTCCCTCCTCCTTTCGCTCCTTCCTTCCAGCGAGTCGCCAGCCGCGAAAAGTTCGCCGCCATTTGCCCCAAAACATTTTTCATAGGCGACAGTTTTGATTGCTCGCCGGCGGGGGGAGGGGGATTGCGTGTGGGCGTTCGTTCAGGTTTCCAGCTAGAAGCGCACAGCAGAGTTGGCTTGCTTTTCTTTGTGTGCGTCTTGTGTGTGTGTTTTTTTCGAAACTCTTTTTACCACATTATTTTTTTTTTTACCATTTTCCCGCATTCGTTTTCGGCCGGCTGATTAACGACAATTCGTTTGGCTGATTTTTTATTGCCCTGCACATTCATTAGCCTCTGTCGTAGGCGCGTGGCATGCCACATGCACTGGCAGAAACTTACTAACCTCAGGAGACACACTTCAAAATCAATTGGGGGAATTCCAGAAGAGGAAACTAAAATGTAAAGATTTAAATACAAGCTAGAATTTACCAGAATTACAGATTCAAAACTATGTACTGATGGATCTGTGAGTTCTTAAGATCACCTACCATATATCATATTATTTCATACCATACCTTTATTATTTTAATATAATATATATACTGCAAAATCATCTATTACTTCCCCTTCTAGCCAACTCGGGACTCCTGCGGGCCAGTAAATTGCATTAGCCTTCAGCCGCTGCCTTTTATTGTCCTCGAAGGGGCTTTCGGGTTCGAGTTTATTGGGGGGGCGATAGAACTCTGTGGCTTCGGGGGGTGTGGCTGTAGTAGAGTAAGTAGTATAGGCATGTGGGCGTGGCACAAATAGCCTGATTAAGCTGCCCGTAGCCAGGCAACAGTCCATCAAAGTCCACTGTCCCCGGGGGGAGGGAGTACAGTTCCCAAGCAATTGGGGCCTTAATTATATGTTATGTACTGTACTGTACTGTACTGCCTACTGCGCAGCAAATACTTCAATAAATATATGCCATATAAAATACAGGATTCACTAAATTTATATAAATTATATATTACCACAGCTTTGAACTTATTATCTATAAGTAAAAGCAAAGTACCTGGAGAAGCACTTTAATTAAATGAGAACTATATACACGGAATTAAGTATTATGTTTTAAAGAATGCTTACAAATATAAATCAATAATAGTACATAATTATATCAAATAATAATATGCTAATCAAGGAAAACCTGTACAATAAAGCTCATCTCACTGATTAATACATAAGGAAGGGAGAAATACACTGCAAGACATCAGGTAAACCCAGCTGGAAGCAGGTTAAATCAATAAAAATTCCTTCCAGAAGCCGCAGCGAAAAAGTGGCAAGTGCCACGGATCCAGATCCTGCGGATTTGGCCTCGTCCTCGGCCTCGTCCCATTGCATTTTCCCAGTTTCATTAAGGCGAGCCGCAGGATCAATGCAGTGCAGCTGGAAGGTAGGCGGCGGGACGCAGCGGGTAGGGACTCAAGGACCCGGCTACCAGGAGATCCAGGATCTTAGCCCGATCCCGAGCCCGAGTCCTTCGAGGTTCATTCGCCGTGCGTGGCCCGATGATTATAATGGCTTGCCTTTATGCTGCCTGATGGTTTTATGATGCGGTTAAGCGCTGGCAACCGCAAAGTGGCCGCGCACACGACGCACAGGACGAAACTGGCAAGGACCTGGGTGCACTGCAAGGAAAACATTAGGGAAATCAACATTTCCTCAAAAAAAAACCAACCAGAAATGATTTTGGCAAGATTTTTAACTATTTAAACAACTAAGTAAGGTAATAACTAGCTAAAGGATCCTGAACATATTGCCAGGATCAAGAAAGTTTGAACATCTCGTCTCTCAACATTAGCTATATATTTAATAATAAAATAAACTATTTTTCCCCGTGCACTCGCTGGGCTCGACGACCGCAGTCCGGACTCGAGCAAAGGACTTTCGCGTAAGCTGCACAAGTTTTGGGTAATGCCTTGAGTACCTGTGCCGCGAAGGTGGCCCAGCGCCCTGTGACCTGTGACCCGTGACCTGGCGACCAGAGAGTCCTTTCGTACCTTTCCGCCCTCGCCTCGCGCGCGACATAGCCAAAGGATTAACCGCAGGACAAAAGGATGGACCGCCAGGCAGCGCACTGCGGTTAGCAGGATAAAACGCCTTTAATCGCCTTCATTGTTGTCCCAGAGCGTGGAAACAATACAAATGCAAGCGGAGACTACACGGAATTTAATCTCGGCCAGGACTCAATCTCAAGCCGCGGCCTCCAGAAGACCCAGGACCTGACCTGCCCAGCCCAGCCCAAAGAGGCCAAAGGATAGTGAACAAATAACTATCTGGGGAAATAATTAAAGTCCTCTCTTAATTGAGAAGCTCGGGTTTTGAAGGAAATAATATAATTTTTTTTATTACTTAATCATTAAAGGTAGTTTAAGCTAGAGACTTGACAAATATCTAGTATTAGTTCTGGTTTAAAATTGCATAACAATACACAGCTACATTCCAGGACACCCTTCAACCGAGAGGACTTGAGGACAGACCCTTGGAGTGACCTGCTCCCAGAGGTTCGCAGAACCTGACCTATTCCCGCACTAAGCCTGATCCGGAACCCTTTTGGGCCGACGACCCTAGGTAATTATGAGTTTATGACAGTGAGAAGAGACAGAAGCAGAGAACATGGTTAGAAAATGCATATATCATTATAATCTCACATTTTTAGTAATATTCTATCTTATATTACATATTTAACCAAGCAAAATGCAAAACATATATGCAATTGATTTGTAAAAAGCTTGAGGTCCTGGCTGTAAGGACTTCGCTGGAAAAACCCCTTCGTTACGACCTGATGCCGCCTCGTGATGATGATGATGATGATGATGATAACATGGCCGATTATCAGGCGATTATCGCGTTATCGATAATGGGATTTACGTTCTTACCCCTTGAGCGAGTCTGCCCGCCTTGGAGGCGGGTGGGGAGCGGTCCAAGAATAACACTAGGGGGAGTATCGTCATCCCTTTGCGGCAATTAAGTTATCTCAAAACCCACTTGGCATCCGTAAACTCTCTGACTGGGAAAGTTTCCCGGCGAGGGTGGGTTTTGATTTCTGATTTGTGATTCCTGATTTGTGATTTGTGATTTGTGAATTGTGATTCCCTGATTTTGTTGGTCGTTAGGCCGGCGATGATGTTGTAAGAAGTTAAGCTCCATAGCCTAGGCAACCCCCTGCCCAGTCCCGCTCGCCGCACACCTGCTATTCTGATCATTTGCTGGCATTTAAGCGATAATTCATTTGATTTCCACTCGCTGCCGATCGGCCACAGCCCCGACCGACCATCGCCAGACAAATTGACAACCCAGGAAATGAAGCATGACATTGCAATGTCCGAGGAAGAACCTGAAACTGAACCCGCCTGACGGGGCTCTCCGACAGCCAGATACCCCTCTATAAGTTACCCAAAGACAGGCGGTTATTTAAGCCTGTATTATATAAATTTGATCTTAAATACTTATTTTTCCAAGTTACCATAAAGATTTTCCTTGGTATTTATTGATAAAATGTTTATATGAATATGATATATAAATATATGAATGAAAATAAGTCTTAAGGATAGGTATACCTACTGAGAACAAACTAAATAATATGTCAAGTGCTTGTATTTTTCATAAAATCCCCGAAAACATTGTAAATGGAATCCCTGTAAATACTTCTTACAAGATACCATAAAGATTTCTCTTTGTATTTATTGATAATATGAATATGTAAAGATTAGCTCCTCATATTGCAACTGAAATTAAGACTTAGGGATAGGTATACCTACTGAGAACTAACTAAATAATATGTCACGTGCTTGTATTCTCCATAAAATCCCTGTAAATGGAATCCATGTAAATACTTTTTACAAGATACCATAAAGATTTCCCTTAGTATTTATTGATAATATGAATATGTATTAAGGGTAATGATTAGCTTCTCATATTGCAACTGAAATTAAGTCTTAGGGATAGGTGTACCTACTGAGAACTAACTAAATAATATGTCAAGTGCTTGTATTCTCCATAAAATCCCCAAAATCCCTGTAAATATTTTATCCAAGTTACCATAAAGATTTCCCTTAGTATTTATTGATAATATGAATATGTATTAAGGGTAATGATTAGTTACTCATGTTACAACCGAAATGAAGTCTTAAGGATAGGTATTCCGACTAAGAACTAACTAAATAATATGTGATGTGCTTGCTGGCTCCATAAAATCCCCAAAATCCCTGTAAATGGGGTATGCCCGGGCCTTAAATGGTAACAGCAACCGAACCGGACTGGAAGTCGCTTTAACCACGCTTCGGCTTTTCGAGTTCGACTTTGAGTTCGGGTCCGCAAACATTTCAGTGATTGACAGCGCAGCGGAGGATGGTAGGGGGTTAAAAAAGGAGAATAAGAACTAAAACAGGAAAACAAGAACTGTGATAAATATCGAAGGAAGAAAGAGTGAGCGAGGACTTGGGTCTCGGTGCCACATTTAGAGCGGGGCTGGCCAGGAGGCCATGCAAACTGGCAGCAACGGCAGCTAACCAAACTAATTTGTGGCAAGATCATGCCAGAGATATAGCCATCGTCCCCGCCCCTGACCCTGCCTCGCCAGCTCTCCGATTCTCCAGTTCTCCAGTTCTCCAGAGATACTGTCTCCGACCCGTCTTTATCTGCCTCACAGTCAAGTTCACTTCGCTTCAGTCGAGTAAAAATATGAGATGCGATGAGCCCGAGCAGAAGCTGCGGCAATGAAAACACGTCTACTGTCAGTTGTCAGTTGGTCAGTCTGTCAGTCAGTCAGTCAGCTAGTGCACTCTGAGAAATCAGGGTGTTTTTTAATATATTTACTATATTTTAATATATATTTGATACTTTTTAAACGGTTTAAAAGAGCCTTAATGTATGGAAAAATTAAAAGAAGAAAGACCACCATTTGGAAAACGCTATCCAGTATTTGTTTTGTATTATTTTTTGCTTTAAGTTTATATATTTTTAAGGCACTTCTGTATTTAGTTTATTTAAAATATTTGTATATATTTTTGCTACTTTTTAAACAGTTTAAAGAGCCTTAATGTATGGAAAAATTAAAAGAAAAAGGAAGACCACCATTTGGAAAGCGCTATCAAGTATTTGTTTTGTAATTTTTTGGCTTTAAGTTTATATGTTTTTAAGGCATTTAGTTTATCTGTATTTAGTTTATTTAATATTTTTTTATATATTTTAGATACTTTTTAAACGGTTTAAAAGAGCCTTAATGTATGGGAAAATTAAAAGAAGAAAGACTACCATTTGGAAAACGCTTTCAAGTATTTTTTTTGTCATTTTTTGGCTTCAAGTTTATATATTTTTAAGGCAAGGCATTTCTGTATTTAGTTTATTTAATATATTTTTATATATTTTTGATACTTTTTAAACAGTTTAAGAGGCTATAATTTATTGAAAAATTAAAGGAAGAAAGTCTACCATTTGGAAACCGTATTCAAGTATTTGGTTTGTAATTTTTTGGCTTCAAGTATATATATTTTTAAGGCCTTTCTGTTTTTAGTTTAGTAATTTTCAAGGCTGCAATTTAATTAGTTTTCCCGCTCCCTTCTTCCCTCTTGATGCTTTCTCCTTTTCTCTGGCTTTTTTTTCTGTTGCAATCTTGCAATTTTTGCGCAGTGCCCTGCCCGGTTTAGTATATAGTTTATATAGCCATATACTTTGTCTAAGCATCGGAGATCACCAGCAGCGCACGCTGAAATAAATCAACTGGCTCCGAGGGGTTCCCGAGACGGGCGGGGGGCGCGAGGGGCCGCCTGGAAAATACGGGGGAATCAAAAACGAGCAACGAGAGGAAAAAATTAGTTTCATCAAGGCGGGATTAGTGTCAGAAACGTGTTAAATGGACTGAAGGGTATATGATGAACGGTCGTCGTCGTCGTCCGCGAAAGAGCTGGGCCCCATAGTGTATGTGTGGAGGGGGGCGGGGGGAGATCGGGAGATCGGGGCAGAGATTTGGAGCCGAGTCTACGGGGAGATGGAGTGTAGATTGTCGATCAAACAGCGAGAAGCCAGAGACAAGCTACAGTCTGCGTCCTCCGCCGCATTTATTTTTTCTTTTTTTTTGGGTTTTCCCCTACCGCAGCACTTATTAATGAAAATAATATGGAAAATCTTAATTGTTGCATGCCTCGCTGGAGACTCTCATCGTTTGTTTTAGGTTTTTGCGGCTTTCCACCTCGCAAATTGGATTTTACGATTACCCCCAATATCATCGCGAGGAGGGGGAGGAGGAGGAGGCTGTAGATCCATAAATTTGCCGCTGATTTCGGTTGATGTTTTGGCCAGGAACTTGCAGTTAATCAAGCGAGGTGTGTTTAACAAGGCCATAATGTTTACAGTTGCCATTTTACACCGGCGCGGATCGGAGCCTGATTGCCATATATCACTGTGATCGCAGCTCCTGGAATTACCGCTCACTTTCACACTTCTTTTCATGGAAAATCTGCAAACAAAATTGAGGATTGCCTCATTCCAGTGCCTTCGCATGTGATGGGAAAATGCAATGGAATGTAACTGTGGAATGTAAATGCATGGAATGTAATCGATTTGAAATCGATAAACAGCGGTGTTTTCCAGCTTTGCTAGCTTAATATATATGAAGTTTTATAGATATAGATAAGCTCCATATGATTGTGTTTTATTCATTCTTAGTAATTATATTTATTATATTAAGTTAGTAAACTTCTCTAGGCGTGCTTCCTGACCATTTTCTACTATATTATATAAAGAATATTAATATCTTCCACATATGAGCTCTTAATGGGCTTTAGTTTAGTTATGCAATTAGTAAACTTCTTCTTTTTTTTTTTTGGTTTTTTGTTCGTGTTCAGTTTTTACTTGTCCTACGAGGCTTTCCAGCCACTCAGCATATGAAAGCAGCTACATATCTGTTTTTGCGGCGAGGAAGGCAGGCAAAGGATGAAGGACTCGCGTCTCGGGAGCAAGAGAACCATTAACAGTTGGTTAAAGTTACTTAAAGAACTTTTGTTAACACACGGGAGCACGGGAGCGATGAAAAATGCATAAGGGCATGGAAAATGAGGGGCGGCGAGGTGGCCGAGGCGGGTAATGTGGAAAGCGGTGTGCGAGCGTGTGTGTTGGTGTGAGCTTAAAACCGGAAAAATGGAAAATGGCAAGCGAACCAAACAGGGTACAAGCTTTGGCTATAGTCAATGATGAGTGATGAGGGGGTATTAGGGAGGGGTTTTGGGTGTCTTGTGGAAAGCGTTGGGAAGGTTGGAAGGCGGGAAGGCTGGAGGGCGAAAAGGTTGGAAGGCGGAAGGCGAAAGGCGGGAAGGCTGGAAGGGAGTGCTTGTGGTCGGTTAAAGGTTGGGTTTGGGGCTTACCTAGGGTTTCCCCTTTAAGCATTAACTGTGCAAGCAAAAACTATTTGAAAATTTAAATTTAAAACATAACATTTACTTTAAGACGGCTCCGGTTGATTTAGATAAAGAGAAAATGTAAAAACGGGATTATATTTAAGAATATAAAAGAGTTTACCAAGAAAGAAATCCTGAAACTAATTAATTAATATCTTAATTAATTTTAATATAAGCTGCATATTGTTTAGGTTTTAAGATAATTTGTATTAAAATTATTATTCGTTTTGAAAGTGAACAACTTAAGCACCGTTACTGCTGGACAAATTGTGTTATATAATATTTTCTAACCAATTTCTTACTATGCGTTATTTTTTATTTTATCCTTATTCTTTTAAGGCAAAGGAGAGGGGAAGGCAAAGTATTTTCACCTTTTCCGCTCAGATGCATTCAATTAAAAACTCGGTCAAACCCCTGCCACTTCCTTCTCTCTCTGCTCTCTGTCCCTATGCTCCTCTCCCTCTCTCTCTCTCTCTCTGTTATTCTCTCTTCTCTCTCTGCACTTAACACCTTTTTGCATCTGAACTCCACAAACTGCCGTTAATTGCGCTTGCTTGCACACGCTTACACTGAGAGAAGTTGCGTAAATGCAAGTTCAAAATAATATCAATATTTAATTGTAAATAAACATTTGATAATAAATAAAACATTTGCCATATTTTCTCGTTCAATAAATATTTCAAATATCTTCGAATTAATCTTCAGGGCTGTACAATTAGTTACAAACAAATTAGTTCATTTGTTTTTAGATAATGAAAAATTTATATAATATTTAACAATTTATATGCCTTACTGAAGCCAATGATTTTGTCTCTGTGTACTAAGAGAACATCAGATGCAAGCAGGGTAAAAACTGGTGCGCAATTTCCTAATGCAAAAAAAGGAGCAATTTTGCTTCGGGCTGCGATCAGTGTTGAGAACGGGGGGAGGTCGGAGGCCTTGTGCAATTATTTGGCCATCACTTTGAGGTCTCCTCTTCATTGTCCTGCTTTTCCACGTCCCTCCAATCTATATCCATCGATCACTGTGGTTACCCATCCAATTTCCATGCCATGTTACCCTAGGCCCTAGGGTCTTCGATGTTTTTTTTGGGGCGTTTTTCGAGGAGGGTTGAAATACTCCCTGTAATATTAGTAGCCCATAAGATAAGAGTAAATACTGTTTATGGATGTATTTTTATTCTAGATTTTGCTGGCGAGTGACCACTGTGCTGTTAAACTCAGCTTTTTTTGCTCTGAAATGCAGTGAAAGTTGTTTGGCCATCAAGCAACAATGTTGAAACTGAGCCCCATAAAAATGTTAAGAACTTCGCCGAAGAAACACTGAAAAGCGTCTTAATTTGCAGGGCTCTTTACGGCTTCTCCTTGGTGTTTAGCTGATTTTCTGCTGCATTTAATTAATGCAATTAGGCGGACAACAAACGGAAAGCTCCATCCACACAGCTGGGCAATAAAATGAGTGAGAGAGTAGTATGCCGAAATTTCCAGGGAATTTTTACTACTAGGTGGAATTTCTAGATAGCCTTAAATTGCATTGAAAATATAATCCGTAATGATAAAAAATTCGAGCCTTTAATCTCTTAATATCTCACTATCCTTTCATAACTATTCGTGAAACTATTGCAATCATTTATGACCCTTAAAACGAAGCGAAGCCCCAAATGAAATTAGCAACAATAAAGTGTTCCACTCAATAATTTATGGTTTTTTATAGGGTACTCTCTGGGCACCGTGACTTGCAATTATCGCACAATGACAATCATGACCCATCTGGCGTTGGTGGAATAACAAACAGAGACCGAGACCGAGGCCGAGACCCACCCCACCACAGCACCCCTGGAAAGCCACTCCCACAAGCCAGCCGCACCATTCCCTGTGCAACATGATTTAATCACCGTCATAAGATTGTCCATAAAACTCGCCCCCAAATGGGAGGGAGGAGTAGGAGAAAATCCAGAAAGGACGCTCAATAATTCAAGTGTTTCGACCTGAGGATACCCATACTCGGTAGGTAGTCCAACTGACATAAAGTAAAGGGTAAAGGTCTAGATGTTTCTCTAACAACATAATAAAGGTTTAATTCCTCTTAATTATGTATATTTTTTGTCAGCATCAGCAACCAACCTATTTTTTTTTTTGCACTAATAACTTCGATCGTTTTTCCCACAAGGCATAGATAACACACTTGTTTCGTATTCTTTCCATAGCAGTGTTAGAGTAGAGTATCCCTTTATTTGTCTATTCCTAAAGGGTATTCAACGAAAAGAACGCATAAAAAAGGAGAAGAAGCAGCAGCAGCAGTTGAAAATCAGAAGCCACCGAGGAGTAGGAGCAGGAGGAGGAGAAAAAGAACTAAGAAGAAGAAGAATCAGCAGTAGAATGGCAGCTGCAGGTTACCCGCCCCAAAAACCAGCAACAACAACACTCGTCCACAATAAAGCACAGCACCGAGCGCGAAAGAGAGTCCGCTAGCGGGCGCGAGCGCGACAGAGCGGCACACAGGAGAAAGAGATAGAGAGAGAGAGTGAGAGAGAGTATGGGTAGCAGCAGCAGCATCAGCCAAAGGAGAACGGGAACGGGGGAGACGAAGTTCTCTGGGTGCCCATCTCCTTGGATGCACGAATCGGTAGCCTAATCCCCTGTTGTACGACTAATAACATTGTTACGATTAATGCTTCTTCTTTTTTCCCTTCGTTTTCCCTCCGCAGCCCAACCCTCCTCCTCTTCCTCCCCCCCCCAACCCCAACCCGCGCTTGTTGTTATTGTCGATTTTTCTGACTCTCTGTGGCTGTTTTATTTATTTATGTATGTCCCTTGCCTTCTGCGTCTTTTAAGGCTTTTCTTATAAGAATTGGTCAGCGTCAGCATCAGCATCGGCGTGCCCCTCCCAAAAGGCCCCTCTCCACCCCCTCCGCGCACGCACACGCTTCCCATTTTCAACTGAGCTACTCTCGCTCCACAAAAACAAAATCAAGTTTCTGAGTGGAGCCAGCGCAGTCGAATTGGCTAGTTTCACGCTAAGTTTAGCTACTTTTTGGCTAGCACCTAATAAGCTCACCAATTAGAGTTAAAGTGAAACTTGTCCGGCGCGAACAAATATACTATTTGAAAACATATATTATGTTATAGTAAAATGTATTTTTCACTCATTAAACATCTTAAACTGTAACTGAAATTAAAATGTTTAAAAATTATTAAAAAAAGGAAAGAAGACCCACACTGGTCACTAAGTGGGCATCACTCTTCGGAGACCCTCCTCTTTGGGTTCTTCGGTCTCTTCGGTTTCTTCGGCTGCTGCCGATGCTGCTGCTGCTGCTGTTTCTTTATCTCGGAAAGAATTCGTTTGATATTAGCGCTCTGGTATCGCCCTGTGCTGCTTCATATATCAAAAATTATTATGACGATTTTATGCGTTCGAAATGTCGTCTCATTATTAAACAAAAAAGCCAAGCGAAAAAGGTTTGGAGAAGAAAGGAAAGACAGGGACGGACTGAGTCGCAGGGATTGTGTTCTTCTTTTGTGTTATTAATTTGTTGTTGTTGTTGCTGCTCGGAAGCTTGCATAGAAAAATAAAGAAAAAAATAATAAATGATGAAGAAGCCGCGAAGGGGATTGTCAAAGAAAAATAAAACAAAATTAATTATGCATATGTGGCCCAAGACAAGCAAGCCAATTTGTAGGCTCATTGCCAAAATACCGAAATACAAAACCAAATATAACTTCAAAATCAGACACCAACAACAATAAAAAAAACCTAAACAGTGGTACCTTGTACATGGATAAATTCTTGGAAAGCCCTTTAAGTTAATTAACATATTCATATTTTTATCATTTAAAGAAAATATTATTTATTCATTACATAGGAAAGCCACATCAGCTCTTATTTTTATTTTTTGTTAGGCAGATGAAAAGGCTTCATAGAAAGGCTCAAAATAAATTATTATATTATACATCAATTACCTGAAAATGATTATTACAGATCTTGATCTTTCAACAGAAACAAAAGCAACAAATTTACATGTTTAATACAAATCTTAAATAGAAAAAATAATAACTAGAGCCTTATATTTCACTAAAGCGAAATAGAAAAATACCCAGAAATATTTAAAAACATTTAAATGATTATTATAGACTTAGGAGGAGAAGTACCTATTTCCGAACCACTGTAGCACCTGAAAAGGTTTACAAAACCAGAAGAGGACCACAACATTGTGTGAGTTTTGTATCTTTTTTATTATTTCATTCCATATTTCTCAGTTTAAGAAACTTTTTTATTGGCTTCCATTCGGTGGAAAAAAAAAACAGAAAAAGGAGAAAACTTTAAAGTTTCAACTGAGATACTTTTTTTTTATTATTATTACTATTTTCATGCCTTTTTTCGATGGTAGGGCATAGCTTTTGTGAGCTCGTTGACGTCATAAAAATTTCCTCCATAGCCGCGTACCGGAAATGCCTACACAATACCGCCACAAACAAAAAAAACCAAAAAAAAGACAACAAAATGAAAGAGGCAGACAAAAAATCAGAATATAACAGATACAAAGATATGTAGATACGTAGATACGTAGATACGTAGCTACAGATTCCGTTCGCTCGGGCTGGACTCTCTTGTGTTATTGTTGGAAATTGAAAATTCGAATTGAAAATATTCCCTCCGTTATTTACAGTTTGCCGCACTCAGCGACAGAGACAGAGACGGGCAGCGGGAGAGAGGGAGCCACCAACACCACTCGGCCCACTCGGCGTATGCGCAATTTTCATCAAAGTTTAACGAAAGCGTTTTAATTTTGTATTTTTTTTTTTGCTTTGAGCGCGGGAGAAAAGGATTTGTTTGTGCATTATTACATGGCATAAAATAGGTGATATGGCAGCACACAATTAAATATTATATCGTGACTACTGGCATTACCTTCAAATATTTAAAGCACTAATTAAGACCGCTGCAGGACGGGCTGCCTTAAGGGCCTTAAAATTGCAAATTAAGTCAGGCAATAAATGTCCTCTTAAAAATATATTATTAAAATGATGTACAAGTGTTAAACTTGGCAATAAATATGAAAGCAAGCCTTGTACTATTGTGATCTTTAAATAATAACTTTATCTTGTAAAGTAAAGCAAGATCTCTGTGCTAACTAACTTGGCTTGAAGACGAACAGTTTTCTAGCCAAGATGACGACCGAAGTTCGATGGCAGGTGGCAGGTGTGACCCACCAAGGCCCAAGGTCCGAGGCCCAGTTTCGGGTTCCAGCTCCCCCCGCTCGCGCCTTTTTCACGGAAAATCCACGGTCTTTGAGCCAACTTCAGTGCCACAATGAGAGCGCGTTGTGTCAATCAACCATTTTTCTTCTCGTTTTCTGGCTTAAAACCGATGCTGACAAAACACCAACAACAACAATTGGCATATAACAAGGGCAGTATAATAACAACGAACAATGGCCGGTGGACAGATTGCCTTATGGGGCGAAATTCAGTTAAGTCCCCCCTCCAGCCTTCCAGCCACATGCATCTCAGGTTAAATCAAATCAAATCAAATCCAAATGTTGTCAATGCGCGGAGAGTTTCCCAAACTCAAATAACATTTTCTTTTCGGCGGCGGTGGGGATAAGATATATGTATATAATAGAATATCTCTCAGGGTTCCGGGAATGTTCAGAACCGTGTGCAACGGGTTCGAGCCGTCTTTGAGTTGTGCAACCATCTTTGATTGACACTACTTGTGTGTGCAGATTGAGGATTGAAGACAGCCGAGGCGAGTTCGGTACTAGGCTGCCTACACACAGGTGCACTGAGCAAAAAACACTACTAAGTAATGCCCGAAATTGGAATTTAATTCTATAAGTATTTGATTCTATAAGAAACAAGGCTTTTCTTTGACTTATAAAAAGGAATCGAAAGTTACAGCTTCAAAAATAATACGTATACTTGATAGGTTCGATATTAAGTAATTTGAATTAGTAAATAAATTAGAAATATAAACAAATAGCCCGCTTTTTCTCAGTGCCATGTGGGAGCGCTACATGAGAAAGTAATTGTTTGCTCGACTTGAAATTGATTTTTACTTTCTTTCATCATCGGCGACCGACGTTACCTGTCCGACGTATGTTTGGCTTTAACCTTTCAATTTTCCGCCACAAGTTGTTCAACGGATGCCCAAGAATCTAGATCAGTCGCCTTACACCGAGAGAAAAAGGGTACCCAAGAAATATGCCTTTGAACCTTTGTATTTTCTTTATAAAAATATACAAAATATATTTGGCACTTGTCTGAATATTAAACTTATAATTTTGTTTAATAATTTATTATATTTTCGTTATTTTCGCCATTGAAACTTTGTATTATTTTCTTTAAAAAATATATTTGGGAATAAGGTACTTGTCTGAATATTAAACTTATAATTTTATTTAATAATTTATAATATTTTAATTTTAGCCTTTTAAACTTTGTATTATTTTCTTTATAAAAATATACAAAATATATTTGGGAACAAGGTACTTGTCTGAATATTAAACTTATAATTTTGTTTAATAATTTATTATATTTTCGTTAAGTTGCAGGCCTTGCTTTAAATATAAAATTTTAATATTAAAATTCTGAAAGTTATACATTAAGTTCTTTACAAAAGGTTAAAAATATTTCCCTATCCCATAACAGTTTTATATTTATTGCAATCATTATTAATATTACCTATAATTATTTGACATGAAGTATTCTTATTTTTTTCTGTGTCTCTAAGTAGGAGCCCTCCTCCCCCTGAGCCTGTGTCTGTCGGTGTGAGAATTGGCCTACTGTTTTGGAAGATATGATGTCTTCATTCTCCGGCCGATGATCATTGCCGGGATAATCCTTCCCCTATTGTTCATTTTCATTTTCCTCGGCCCTCGTTGTTCTGATCTCGTTCCCATTGGCCTTTCTCCTTTTCTCTTTCTCCATTCTCCATTCTCGGTTCTCGGTTCTCGGTTCTCCCGGCTAAGCCGCCAGCCAGCAACTCCTCGAGCCGGGAATTGGGTCTTCACTGTACCGTAGGCAGACCCTTTTCCGCCCGATGTCCAAACAATGGGAGCGTTGAAAGCGACTTTGGCATATTGAGATGAATTGTTGTCGCTGATCCCCGTCGCCCGTTTTCCGGAAAACCCATAGGATAATGTGCACGACGCTCTCAAATGGTTTTCTCTTGTTTTCTAGTTTTCCCGATGAAGAATCTCCGTAGATCGAATTTCTGGGGCCCTATCTCGGGGCCGTGATCTTCGCCCAATTAGCCTGGCCAACGCCCCGGGCCAATTAAGTGGGTATCCTGGCTGACTGACTGAAGCTGATTCCGAATCCGAATCGCAAATTGTTTTCGGGGAGTGTCGGGCAGGTCAAAGATCAGGTTAAGATTGCCCCGAGCTGACCTGACTTTTGGCACATTCCCCTTGGAGGAATTTTGGCAAGTCTTAAGGAGGAGTTCCCCACATCGCAAGTGAGATTTGAATCTGAATCTGATAAATGCTCTGGATTATCCATGAATAATTCCTTAATTGGCGGAGTGTGCTACTCTGCTTCCCTTGAAAGGAGAGGATGTTCTTCCTGTAAAAGGCTCTGTTTCAACTTAGATGGAAAGTGAAAATCAAGTTAAGTTAAGTTGTTTAACTATGTTTTCCACCACAAAAGTGTAAAAGCAAACATATCTAGATGATCATCAATTGGAATCAACAAAGTCAAGCTAATTTGATACATTGCATCCCATATAAGGTACATCCGCAGGATCTTTAATGTTAATGCTGATCTCTTGCTTGTGACTGTTCTCTGTTGTCCACTGTGTTACGTACGGTGGGCGTGCTTGGGGTCAGCCGAGGTGCCGCACCTACAAGTGGCTTGGCTACCGAAAACCTTCCAATCTTTAATTTCCCCCCTTTTGCTTTTCTTTTCGTTCCTAATTTGACCCAGCTTATCCAAGGCGTTGTCATTGCTGTTATGCTGTATATATGTGCGTATATACATACATATGTACTTATTTGTTTCTTCTTGTGTTGTTTTCCCTTGTTTGTATGTTGCCGTTGTTGTTGTTGTTGTTGTTGTTGTTGCGGCCTTTCAGATGTCGCTACTTCTTCTGCTGCGCATTGGTCTCGCCTATTCTTCTTCTTCATCTTCGGCTGCTACCTCGTCTTCTTCTTCCTTTTCCACATGTCACCGCAGCAGCGCAGAAGTGAAAAGAAAAACCAAAAACCAAAAAACCAGAAGCGTAACGAAATAGATCGAAGCCAACACTGAAAAATCAGAAATGAAGCAACCAAGAAAGCTCGGGCATGCGCGACTTTCAGGTACCCGGCACTCATGGCTTAGAGCGTCCAAAAATATTATGCATTAATTAATGTAATAAAGGGTATGAAAACTTTAATCTAACATGAAGTCATGTCCAAGGATATATTGCTGCTAGTAACAATATATTTTCTGTTGTCGGTCAGCTGTAATACCTTTGAATTCCATCGGTACAGGGTATACAATATATACAGACATACATATATTTAAGAGAAAACCGAAACGCAGCTCAGCACACGAGCTCGTAATTAGAAATGGTGACGGCTACGGGGGTGGAGAGGAAGGGAGGATGGGTGGGAGGGGTGCGAGCATATTGGATCTCCCTCGCGATTGAGCTTTTTGTTGTTGCCATTTTTTGGGCGTGTTGCCCCGAACAAATTTGTTAAGAGCTCCAACTGAGCGAGCGGCTCCTTTTTAGTGCCGGGGGATCCGATCCCATCCAAACCGATCCGATTCCGATCCCGATCCGTCCTTGCACCTGGTTCTTCTTTCAACAAAACGGTGGAATACCCTTTGAGTGCCTGGGGTACAATCCAAATACAATGCAAGTTAAGAAGAGACTACACCTAATTATTAATAATTTAAGAAAATAGAAACAGTGGAAAATTTATACTTATATTTTATATCTTATCGGTAAATGATTTTAAGATGTTTTTGAAGAATTTTCACCATTTATTTATAATTTTTATGTATATAATTATTAATTAATTCGTAGTCTTAGCAAGTTAAATGTTTATACAACTTTATTTAAAACATCTAGCTCGACATATTACATTATATTATTTATTATACCTAATTGATTATAGGAAGGGCATCTGCAATGTCTTCAGAAGAGAATCCTTCCATTGCCGTTGGTATGCAAATTTCGGTATGAAAATGGGTACGGGGAGTGGGGAATGGACTTGGAAATGGGAATGGGTAGCGGGGGGTCAGCTGGAATGTGCATAAATTCAGCGAGTGTATTTGCCGAAGCAGCAGCTCCCATAAAATTATGAGCAACTGCAGCGAAAGGGAGCGAGAGGGACAGCAGGCAGCTCCATCACCCGTCCGCAGATCTGCAGGTCCACGGATCCTCGTCGTCCCCCATTCGCATTTCAATGAGGCCAGGGAACCGGGCGGGGCGGAGGCAGCAGGCTGTGCATATATGCGCATTCTCTCAAATTATATATGCGATCATTAAATGTCTTCGACAAAAATGAGCATAAAAATCGCACGCGGCCCCAAATGAAAATAAATTAAACCAAAGCGTAAAGGCAAAGCGAGAAAAAAATGTATATATTACGAAATGAGAGAGGGTGGCGATGAGTCGATCGATGAGTTACGAATTTTTTGATACCCTCAAATGGGAATAATCGATTAATACAATCGGAATAATTTATTTCCTTTCCTGTTTCAAATTTAAACGCTCTTTTTCCTTGAATTTCAAAGTAATTTAGTTTATAGTTAATATTTTAGCTAAAAAATAGCTCAAAAAAGTATTGCAATAATATCTTGTATATCTTTTTGGACTCTATAAGTATTCTTAATAGTATAATTATATTTATGTTCAACTAAAAACAGTATAATACTATTATTGCTAAGCTTTGATGAAATACCTCCCAAGTATGAACTTAGTACAGTTGAAATTACCCAACAAACAACAATAAATGATAGAGTTTTAATATTTTAACGATCAATTTTTACCCGCTCTCCCCGAATACCTCCAAGGCAATCCTAAAAATACCCAAATCTCTCAGGCATTAACTATTCAATTTAGTGATCTTGGCCCACTGTCGACACAAGGTTCTATTCGTGATTTTAGTTTTTTTAGACTTTTTTTGTTTACCAGCTGCCCCTCCAATGGGATTCGCTGGGTGTGTTGGAATCGAAGTTGTTATTGGAATCGGGACCCACATCAAGGCGACCGCCATTATCTATCTCTCCCTCCGCCAGCGGTGACTCATCTTCGGTGGCCAACTGGTCAAGTTGTCCGCGACTTCTGGCTCCGATTCGGGATCCATATTCATATTCATATTCATATTCATATTCGTATGCGGATTCGTATGCACTGCTGATTTCGATTCTCTGGCGGCATTCAGAAGCAAATAAGTCACGTGAATAAGATTTCCCGCATAATAAATTATGGCCGGCCGGGCAGGGAGCTTAAGAATGCGCTTCTGTGAAGTGCACAGGCCCCGAAAAAGTCTGGGGGAATGGGAGTGGAGAACTGAGAATCGGGCAGCCCGGGAACTGAGAACTGAGAACTGAGAACTGAGAACTGGCCACTGGTAACTTGGGAGTTGGGAGCTGGGAGCTGGTAGCTGGTAGCTGGAAGCTGGGATCGAAAAGCGGGCCACATTATTGTGACCCGTAAATGATACAAAAATTGTGTATCATTAATAAGCGGCACAGCATGTCATCCCCATAAAAGGGACTGGGGAAATACACGGTAAGTAATACTTCCTCTAACTCAATTTATTATTATTTTTTGCCTAACTAACTATCCTAAATAAGCTCAGACTTGAGAAAGGAACATATATTCTTCGTAGCTCTACCCAACTGCTAAAGTTTAAGCTCTCTAGAATCCATTTATGATCTCCAAAATGAAATCTCCAAAGTACTATCCCATTTCTCGCTGTGTGTAAGGGCAGCGCGAGACACTTGCCGCCACACGAGCGGCTGGCCGAGTTGGCTAAAGCTGGAGAAAATCCCCAAAGTTTGGGTCGCGACTAAAAGTTCCAACTGCAGACAGGCCGGGACCGGCGACCGGTTGCAGCTTCTCCAACTTCTCCAGCTTCTCCAGCTTCTCCAACTTCTCCAACTTCTCCAGCTTCTCCAACTCCTCGGATAACGATAACTTCCCCCCCGTCCGCTGGGCTTTTTCTTTAGCCGCGCCCAGGGTGGTCGGCCTCAAGTTGGCCAGAAATCGGTAGTCACTTGGCCAAAACGGTGGGGGAGAGCATCTGTTTTACTTCTGTCCAACTTGATTGATTTCCCGGAGAGGAGGAGTTATTCGGTTTAATGATTTGTTTAATGCTAACCAGGGAGTCGGGGTCACGGGGTGTAGTGCATAGAACAAGGTTATGGTTTCGGTTTGGATTTCCAGCCGGGATATGGCCGGGATATGGCCGGGTAAGCTGGGAAAATGTCCGAAATCCATCAATTAAAGGCTGTTTGAGTTAAGATTAATATACAAGCTGAGTTTGATAAGCCACTAAGCGGTCAGTATCTGATAAAAGATCATTTATAGATTTGATTATGTGTCAGTGGGTTAATACATACAGGATTCTTAATTATTTAAAGAAATTCAATATGTATATGGAGCTATATCATTTCTAAACTCATTTGAGAAAGCGGTCAGCTGATAAAAGATCATTTATAGATTTCATTATGTGTCAGTGTGTTAATACTTACAGAATTCTTAATTACTTAAAGAAATTTAATATGCATATGAAGCTATATCACTTCTAAACTCATTCGAGGAATAGCTTAATGGTTTTTGATTTAATGTATATTCTTTTTCTGCAGCAAAGTGGTCCTTAACTCCCATTATTCATTCCTAAGCTCTGCCGAGTAGTCCCAGCCATGTATTATTCCCTTGGATCGTTCGGAATTCGATTCGCGGACCACCCACCTGTAAGTGCTCACCTCAGTGCCCCCCTCCCCACCTCATCGCATCAAAGATTGTCCAATATCCGGTCAACTTCCGCAAGGAGTCGCCCTCGTCCTGTCATCGAGTGTTTTGGCCGCATTTTGCACAAAGAATCGAACCCATTTCCCAGCCACAGACCGCACAGTAGCCACACTGATAAAAATAAGGGCTAATACTAATATAGAATAGAACAAATAATATTTGTTTATCTTACTTATTTGAAGCAAACAAATACCCCTTCAAAAACATTGAAGTTTTCCAACTGAATGTTGTTATAAAGATATTCTCAGAAAAAGAAAGTAAAGAAAGTAAAGTAGGTATAGAAAATATTTTTTACTTCATTCATCTATTTATTTATTTATTCTTTATTTTATATATATTTATATTTATTTATTTATTTATTCTTTTAGACGCAAAACCACCTGAAATATCGTTACAAGTGTGGTAAAATTTATTTTTTGTTGTGCAGAACTTGGAATCGGCTACCGGACTCGGACTTTGACTCGGATTCGGATTGGGAATGGGATTCTTTAATGGACAATCGAGACCGGACAAAGAGCGGTGACACTCAGAGGCGAGAACTTCCTGTTTTCCCCGGGGTTTCCTCCCAGGGTTTTCCTAGGGTTTCCCCCTGCATTTTCCAGAGGCTAGCTGCCTCTTTGTCCGCCGCTGCCTTGATAATTGGTTGGTAATGGCTAATTTATGGGGCCCGGACTGGGTTCAAGGCGTAGATGCACCTGATTCGATGTGAGTGACCTTTGACACAGGGCAGTGGAGGAGGTGCAGGTAGGGGGAAAGCGAGGGGCGAGGGGCAAGAGGCGAGGGGCGATCGAAGACCAGTTGCAGCCGCGCAATTGTTCACAGTTGACAGAGGCACATAAATTACGGGACATAATGAATCGATCGCCACTCTCGGACCCTCGGAACCTCGGAAAATACACACAGCAGCCGCAGTCGCAGCCGCAGCCGCAGCCCCTCCCCGATTTTCCCCGCCTGCTGCGCCCCACCTTTTTTCTTCGTCTTGGGCATTTGGAAAATTAGAAAAATGAATTAGTGATCAGTTCGAGCGGCGGGTCATAAAAAGTGATCGGGAGCAGGAAATGAAAGCTGATTTCGAACTGAAAGATGCCCTGGGTTTTGGATATTGGAAAATGGAAAATGATGTGTGTGTGGACAATAAAGAAATATGTTTATGGGAGACAAGTTAAAGTTGAGTGAGTTGAGTCTAAGTGATTTAATTAAAAAATAAAAATCTAATAAAGAACTCAAGAAGATCTTGCCAGTCTTGGATATACCTGTTGTTTTCAAATCAGTATCTGTTTGCTCAGTTGGGAATTCTAACGCAAGACAAGTGAGAAGTCTCTCTAAATATCTTGCAACCATATACCTATCAAAGGCATAATAAGACCCTTGCCTAGATCAATTTACAGGGTATCTCCCCCACTGACTTCTGGCCACATTTTTCCGTTTCGTTCATAAAAAGTTTTCAATAAAAAAAAAGAAAACAGTTGGATCAAAACGAAGTAAAAAGGAAGCAGACGCAGCAACCGTTGATCGCATTTTTCCATGGCCAACAATTTTTCCCGTCGAAGTCCCCAATTTTTAATTCATTAATGCAAACGATGCACAGCAAAAGAATGGGGTACAGAGAGAGAAAGGTTAGAGGGTGAAAATACATAACTATATAAAATACACAAATTTATAAAATAGAATAAGACACAGGCTCAAAAAAGATACTAGCCTTCATAACATATTAAAATATTAAAAGGGCTAATATAGATCATTAGGCATAATGTAAGTATTTTGTCAAGTGTAAACATAGAGGGAAACCGAAAGAGAGAGGTGAGAGTGAAAAATGGGGAGAGAGCGACAGCCAAGGAAGATGATCACCCCCATCCACCTTCTCGCCCTACTCTCTTTGCTCTCCTCCCTTTTGGTCTGACTTTCGTCGGTAGCCGGAGTTCGATGTGTGTTTAATATCCGTTTTATTGCCATTGAATTAGTGGCCTTTGTCAGCATTTAGGGATCTTAATTTATATGGAAGTCGGGGATGAAGAGGAAGAGCGTGACTCCATAACGAGGCCCGAGTTCCCCCTGCCCCCCCCACGCTTGATCCCTTTTTTCCCCTTTGCGACCTCTGTCAGATGCAAAAGGTCAGACACACACGCGCACCTACACACACACACACACACGCATACTAATCCGAAATGATGGCCGCTCTGCCCAGACTAACTGTCGTCGTTGTCGTCCTCCGCGGCAATTATAGTTGTTTTTGTTGCCGCTCTCTTCGCTCTTGGTTCTTCACTCTTCGCGCTCTCTGCTCGTAAAAAAGGCAAAAGCAACAATGATGGTGAGAAGCAGCGCCAAAGAGCAGAAGCAGTCGCCAATAACAGTAGCTATGGGGCTACAGTGAAACTTCCACGAACAGAGTATGTACAAAAATACCACAAAATTATCATTCCAGTATTAATTGTGGTACTAAAAGGTACCCATTGAGCTTAAAATTTAAATTACACACTTACCAAGTCCCTACAATATTTTTAAAATACTTCTGCAGTGTTATACAACTTGTAATTTTTCCGCATCAACTTCGCTTTTATGAATAGATTTTCTGTTATTTAACAACAAAAGAATCGGAACAAAACCGCGAAATCTGTAACTCTGTAACTCAAGTGAATGGAAAGCAGCTCACAGGGAAAAGTATTATGCTGGAATAAGTAGGCTGGAAGAGAAGTACTTACAGTTATCAGCAATAAAAACATTTACGTAATTCATTAATAGAACATTGTCCACACTCCATATTCGATATTCAGTCTATAGTTTAGTTTCTTAATTACTTGACTAACTGATTCTTTCCTCCTCTAGCAAGCAGTGGAGCCTCCTTTGGAAGAATGGAAGAATGAAGTCAAGGCAGCTGAGCGAGAGCGCGTCGTGCAAAAAACAAAACACAAAAAGCGGAAATGCCGAATAAAAAAGGAAGAGGCACAGGGGAAGAGGAAGGGAGTGGGGGAGAGGACCTAGGAGGTAACAGGACGCAGGACGCAGAACACAGGACACATGCGTGCCCAAACTGATTTTTCCAAATGCAATTTTTTGTTAGCCGAGGAGCGGAAGCTATAAAAAATGAGAGGCACAAGCTGCAGCGGGTTTTCCGAGGGGGAAGAGTCGGGAGAAAAGGACTCGCAGATGTCCGGCGATTTGTATTAGTGACGCTTGATGGAATTCCCATAAATATCCTTCGAAAGGGAAGCTTGCCAAGGACGAGGAGGAAGCTGGAAAGGTAATAATAGGAAAGCAACCTTTTTTATATATATTTTTTCCTAATTCCTAAGTTGACTTTAATTGGGGTTTTATCCCTGATTTTTCTGGACTCTAAATAACTATTTTATTATTTGTGTATGGTAAACAATTATTTAATTAACTTTTGCAAGTACCAGGAGCTCTTGTAGTAAGATGTAATAAAAGGAGGATTGAAAACCATTTAAAAATTGTGCCCAATAAGGACACACTTTTGTACACACTACAGAGAAACAATACATTGTATATTATATATATATATTATATAATATTTAATTTCTTGGACTCCTTTTTAATTGACTCTAATTCCCTAGATACTTAGATACCCTGGGAAGCTCTAAAAGATACTCTGATCTGACTTCAGCTCTTGACTTTGTCTAATTTGTATAATGACCCATAGAGATGATCGATAAATAGCCGTTTCTTAATCCCCCTATCTTGGTATTATTTTCGCTTTAAATCCCCTAATTTATATACTATTCTAGCCCCTGAAAATACGTCGTTTTGGCCATAAAAGAACACCCGTAGCAGTATCTGGAGGCCCCCATTCATGATTTCGCATTCGCGTTCCCCGTCAATGAATCAATAATCGCGTACGGCTACCTCCGCGGATCCATTCAGCTCGACTCGGCTGGGCTGGGTTCGATTTGATTCGATTTCCATTCGCTTGGCCAAATCAAATCAACTCCAGTTCCTGCCATCTGCCTCCTTGTGGTGCATCCTTGGGGCCGCGCACAAGTGACGTTCCCGAGATCAACTACCGCATCGATCGGGCGAATTAAGTGCCTCACTTGCCAGCGAAGATAGCGTCTGCAGGAACTCGAACTCAAACTCGAACCCAGACTCGACGTTTCCAGATCATCGCTTTCAATTTGTATCAAATATCTTCAAAGGACTTCGACTTTGACGGGGCCTCGATGATGAGGCCGCTGCCTCGTCTTTTCTCCTGCTGTCCCTTTGTTTGGCATTCGAGCCAAATAAAGGACTCCGAGGGGCACTCACTCGCATATTTATTCGATGATTGCCCCTCTCCCATCCCCATCCCCATACCCATTTCCCTATATATATATACCTATAGTTCCCCGGGAGAGAGCCAGATTGAGCTCCGCTAAATTGCATTCTGAACGCCCGAGCTGCATTAAGTCAGAAGTCGATCAAGTGTGGACGATGCGCTCCGCAGATGTATCTGTATCCGTGTATCTGGCACTGTATGTAGGTGGCCGAGGCGACAGTGCGTTTCGCGGCAGTAGCAGCTGCATCGGCATCGGGGGTATTTATTTTATTCAATTTACTTACAGAATCTGGCCAAGCTTGACTTGCTTTCTGGCTTAGAGAACATTGATTTTTAACAATTATTATTCTATATTCTATACTATATACATTTGAAGTGATTCTACTGTTATGAAACGCATGTTATACGAAGCTTGCGGCTTATACAACCCAGGAAAAAAAGAAAGATACAAAAAATACAAATAAAAATAAATAGAAATAGAAGCAGAATAGAAGTGACAGCAAGAATGGAAAATAAAAAGAGAGATTCGTTTTGCAGCTTCGTTTCATTGCCATTTGTTTGGCGTTTTTGTCTTTTCAGTACTTATTTTTACCATTTTCGCATTGTGTTTTTCCCGAAAAACATTCGAGTGGAAATCCTTTATTGAGTGCGATATTCCTATTCCTATTCCTATTCCCATATACTCCCAGGACCGGGCGCCATCTCTTTCGCACTGCGAATTTTGAAATACTATTTTTGTTTGTTGCCTTTCGCATGCAAAATTTATTTTCAGTTCTGGTCCATTGTTCCTCGTCCTTCGTCCTTCGTCCAGCGTCCAGCGTCCAGCGTGCAGTGTCCGTGCTCCAGGGTCCATTGTGATGACAGGACACTCAGTAGTCCTGGCAAATACAGCTCGGCTTCTGTTTCTATTCCTACTTGTGTTTGTGGCCTTTGTTTCGACATCCTTTCAATTGCATTTTGCCGAAGCAATTTGCATGCCCCTATCCAGGACCCTATTTGTGTATATGAATATCCTGCACTCGGAACAAAAGTTACCAGTAGATCTCACTGGATTTGGAATATATATATGAACTATATGTCAAAATACCAAATATTTATAGAGAATCCTTCTGGAATTTGTTTTTGCTGCTGATTTATTTTTCCAGACTATTTAAGTGCTTAGTTCTGAGTGTATGCCGTATCCTTTGTGCGTCTGCATGTTGCGGTTCGCATTTTGGCCATTGTCCCTCCATTTTGGCCATCACATCATCATCATCCTGGCTGCTTTCGGAAATTTGTCTGGATCTGATGTCGGAGAATTATGGCTCGCTAATAGTGGCAGAGGTGAGGTCCAAATATTTGGCTGAAGTTAAGCCCAGGGAAGCCATTTTAATACACATTAAGCACCTCAAATTGAACCTGGGAGCAGGAGGCGCTCAGAGAGTGTAATATAGTGTTATTTAATTTAATATTTCGCTACTTTTTAACACATTTTCAATTATTTATTAGACTTTTAATATCCTTCGCTTGAGATTTTAAAGACTACTTGGCGCTAGTAACTTATAAAAAGCACTTTATTTTTTGTATACATCTTATTCAACTTTAAGAGTGGATCATTTATTATTTATCAATTTTAATTAAACTTTTAAATACTTGGGAAATTGTCAAGAACAAAGGTCTTATAACCGCATTCTTCCCCTGTCCTATATCTAGAGAGCAAGGAATTAATTTGGAAAAGGGAATAACGGCTTCAAGGTACTTCTGGATTAAAATAAATTAAGTAAGTTTATAATGAAAATGGCCAACAACCTTCTGGATGTTAATAAACTCATTAAATGGGGCCTTGGAAATAATTATAGTAAGATGCAAGAATGATTTAATTTATTATAATAATAAGAACATCTTGTTTTAAAGTGAGTTAAATAAGTAAGTCAAATATAAGAGCCTTTATCGCATTACTCACCCAATTTACGTATATAATTTGTAGGATAAGTATATTATATTTTTCATATGGTATAAATACCATAAGAAAACTCATTTATATTATTGATTGGGGAAGTTCCAGGCAGATAGCTCTTAGGGATATACCCATCACATAGGAGCAGACGGACGGACAGACATATATGGCTAAATCGACTCGCCTGCTGATGCTGCTTCCATAATCCTTATGATTACTATTCATACAATTACGAGTACTTCTTATAATGAAATATTATTATTATTGTAAATATTATTACAATGAATATTTTTCATTAGTATTATTATTATTGATTCATTATTATAATAAATATTTCTCTTAGCAATATTAGTATGAATATATAATATATTAATAATATTATTAGCCTTCAGTGCATTATTATTGTTGTTTACATGGCAACCGAAACTGGCTGAGCTAGCAAATAAAATAAAAACAGTGCTGAGTGCCATAAATACACAAATACATTCAACCTTATAGAGTGCGCTTATTTTATGGCCGGCAAATCAATCAACTTTATTAATTACAAGTAATTAAAGTTTAATTAACAGCCAGCGTTGTGCTGCTTCTTGCCTTTGTTTCAAGGTTGCACTGGTGTGCGTGTGCGAGTGCGTGTCCGTGTGCGTGTGCGTGTGTGTGTGTGGGGAAATAAATGCAAATATTTATTTGCCATTTAACTGCCCCAAAAGTCACAGAAAATGAGGCTGGCAGGGGGATGTGAGGGGCGTAAGGAGTGGCGCCGCAGCGGCAGCGGCAGCAACAAAATGGTGGCAAAAGTAGTGCAATTTGTGTTGCCGTCGTTGTTGCTGTTGCTGTTGCTGCGATTTTGTTTGTCTGTTTAATTAAAGCAATATGTGGCCTGCAGGAATGTTGGGTTAATTGACTCATCACTTATACGACAAACGAAGCACAAACAAACAAACAAACAAACAGCCACACAAACACACGGCACACACACACACGCACACACACACATCTACAAAATGGGGAATAGCAGAAGAAGTAGAAGGAACAGCAGAAGCAGGAGCAGAAGCAGGAGCAGGAGCAGGAGCTGGAGCCGAAGAGAGCACGGCAAGCAGCGCAGTAAAGGAAAAAGATAGAAGATGAAACACATTCTCAGGGCAGCCAGGGGGCGTGGCCAGCATTTTGACATTTTGAAATTGCCGCTTGCGCAGGGCTTTTGCTGGCAGCCAATCGTTTCCGTGGAACCCATTGTGGGCTGCAACGCCCACACACTGAACGAGCCAGAATAGTGGGAACAGTGCCGGGACCCAGCAGGTGGCGCCATCTGATAGCGGTTCCCCTAGCCTAGCGGAATTTCTTGGTAATTCAATTCAACAAGCGGTAAGGCCGCAAATTGGTTTTGTACTCTCTTTCACAAGATCACTAGAGAAGACTCGGTAGGTCTCTACTACTCTCTCTCTCTCTCTCTACTCTCTACTCTCTAATTTTGTATTAAGTTTATAATATGACACCTTTAATAGATCTCTTTCATTTTAGATTTAACCAGTCGTCGTTGAGCAGCTGGCGACATCTGTGGGAGAAGCATAGTCTTGTAGGTTCCACCACTTATCGCTAGATGGCCTTGTGCTCGGACACTTGTGTTGAACAACCCTGCCATTGGAACGGGGAACAGCTGATTAGAAACGCAACAAGAAGTTCGCTTTTTTGTTTATTAAATGGTTTTTGATAAGAAAACAAGCTATAAATTGTTAATTGCTAATCACTTAGTCAAAATGGAGGAAGACCTAACCCGCACGGAAATGATAGCGCAGCTTAAAAAGGTAAGTGCATTCATATTTGTATTAAAAAAGTGTAAATACATAGCCGCTTGCTTAGAGGCATCTGCAGGGGCCCCATTGGGAGAGCTTGCCCCTCGAGCAGCTGCAGCAGATCTACGAGGGGTTTGTGGTGCCCCAACCGCGAAGGCAGCCCCGCGATCGCTCCATTCCGGCTCCCAATCTCCAACCAATGCCCGTCCCCATGAATGTGGATCAGTTGACGCAGCGCATCAAGACGACAGCCATGCTGGGCCAGAAAAGACCGCTGCCGGAGCAGCCCAGCTCCGCTGACAAGGCCAAGCAAATCAAGATGGACCTTCAGTGACCTCTTCTGGCTTGCTAGCGATAAGCCCTCGCTCTCTGCTTGCCAGCCGCCTGAGCGTCAGTAAGCAAACGTTCCTGCCACGAGATGCAGCTGCTCATCTGGCTCGTCAGTGTCTGGGTTCCACTGGTTCTCGGGGAGGTTTTGCCTCTGGAAACCGACTTTGAAAACTTGCAGGTATGTATGCAGAGTCAAAGTTTAGTTAATTGTTAAATACATGTCACTTCAGGGCATCCTGCCGCGGGCAGCCAGCCACGGGGATAAGCTGCAAGTGTTCCAGAGCATCTGGGGCGTAGTGCGATCCGACTTCCTGGATGACACAGACAAGGCCAAGGGACTGTACACCCAACTGGGCAACTTTATCCGCGACGAAATGGCATGCGTCAGCGGAGCAACGGGCCGCTCCGCCTGCGAGCTGCAGCAGGAGGTGAGGCGCCACCTGAAGACCCTAATGTCCCAGCGGCTGGCGAATATGCTGAACGCCGAGGAGAACATTCAGTCCTACGGCATGTACATAGCGTCCAGCGTAGAGCCCGCCCTGGTCAGGGATATCCTGGTGCATGCCGTCGAGGATGTGTACTTCCACAGGCCGCTGGACAAGCTGGTGCAGCAGCTCGAGCAGCTCTACGCAGACCGCGACGAGGTGAGCTTCAAGATGATGATCGAAGCGGAGCTGGCCTTGTACTGGCGCTACCAAACCATGCACGACACCAACGAGGCGTTCCTGTTCAACATGGCGCAAGTGGTCAATAGGATAACCACACATCACATGTACGCCAGCGTGGACGCGGGTCTGCAGAAGCGAGTGGCTGCCCTGCAGGATGACTTGCCAGCTGTGCTGAATCTGCTCTTCGATCCGAAGGGCTTCTGTCTGCTGACTCGCTCCAATCGAGAGTATCTATATACGACCATAACGGATGAGTGGAACTATGGGCTGAATGGCAGGCAGGTGTTCACCTGGCATGAGCAGAACTACACGGACTCCTCGGGCACGATACGTGCCTTTGTCCAGCAGCACAACAACGACGCCACTCCGGTCTTTACGCTCCGTTCGGAACTTTTCAAGTGGTACTTCTACGTGGATCCCGCCGAGGGCAATCGAGTGGCCGCCCTGCGCTCTGGAAGTCCCAGTTCGTCGACCAGTTTCTGGACCATCAGCTACGTGGACGATGTGCTGATCTTCCGGCAGCGCGACCTAACAATGTGTGCCGCCGAAAAGCACGACGACGACCGGCGCCGGGTGAAGATGCTGCCGGGTCAGATGCACACACCGCCGTCGGAGGCCTGTCAGTGGCTGCCTGTCCATTGCAGTAAATAAATTCACAAGCTGAATCATTATTTTCCATCATTTTAGTGTATAATTTCGATATTTTTCTAAACAGATTTCTTCGGTGTTTTGTGTACAGGGAAATTTACAGATGAACTGAACTGATTAAACAGACGGACAGAAAGAAAGAAAGAATCGGGTACAGTCAACAGCAGCGCGACTCAGCGCACATATACATGTAAGTACATATATAAATTAAAACTAAGCATATAAATCAAACGAAAAGGGAGGGAAGAGTTAACATAAAGTAGGAACCTCAAAGACGGCAATCAGTTTTGAATGGGAGTAAGTACAGAAATTCGTGTAGTCTTAAGTGTCTATGACTTTTTCGTTTTTTTGGCATTTTTCCCCTCAGACCAAAAAGAACCTTCTTAGCCGCAAATGTGAGAAAGGTGGATGGATGGCCTTTGCCTAAGTCTATTTAGTCTCGCTTTAGTTACTGGACGCTTCTGCTCTACGGCTGGTCCATGAACTCGTCCTCATCGTCCTCGCTTTCCTCCTCCTGTGGCTCCGGAACTTCCAGGCGATTGGGATTTCGGGATTGAGAAGTCGGCAGCGGGATATTCACCCGGTGGCGTTGATTCGTCCGATTGAAGGCCGACGAACGTCTGCCCGCCGAGGGTCGGTAGTACATGCTGCACTGCAAAAACTCCTCGGGATCCTCCTCATGTGCTGCCTCCAGGGACTCTTCAATGGTCCGCGAGTAGTCCTCGATTTCCTCGTCATCCAGATGAGGGGCTCCATTGGCAAAGGCAGCGAAGCGCATGGGATTGTGCAGCTTAGTGATGAGGTTCCACTGCTTGCACTCGGGACTATTGAGGTATGTGCGCAGTTCGGACAGCGAATGGGCCGTTTCCTCGACAGTCTGCTGGTAGTATTCCTCCTGGCTCAGCAGACGCCTCTTTGGCGGAAAGCGGCGACGATACAGGAGCTTGGCGTACTGTACCACCGACTGGGGGAAGTAGTAAGACACAAAGGTCACCACCATCAGAAAGATCGCCGCACTCGTGTGCCAGGTGCTGAAGTACATTAAGGCACCGCCCGTTGCCTGCAGCACCCACATGATGATGTTCTGCGAGCGAGGATTCTTCGGCGGCCCGATGCGATAGCAAATCTAAGGAGCGTCAAAGAGAATAAGTCAGGAAGTCAGGAATGGCCAGGAGAGAAGAAAATACAAACCAGGAATGATATAAGTCCGGTGATGACCAGATACCACACCACATAGTCGCGGTAGGTGAGCAGAATGAGGCGCATGTTGTCCGCCAGTTGCTTCAGAACGTAGAAGCCAATGGTCCAGCCGCCGATCAGGACACCGTACATCATGGGACGCCGCGGAATGAGCTTTGCGGTCAGATAGATGATCACCAACATAGAGGCGCATATCCCCAGGATAACCCCGGCTAGGTAGTAAAACACACTATTCTTGGCCAGCCGCCGACCGATCCAGAAGACGAGAATGCCGGCTGAAAGCTGCAGGAGCCGCCACACATCCATGGGCAGTTGGTTCAGGGTCACGTTGTACGGCTGTCGGGAGGAGACCCCAATGCACTGCTGCTCAAAGGGCGACAGTTGGATCCGTTGACGCTTCTGAGAGAACAGAGTGACACTGAACAGTGATTGCTGTTCGTTGTAGTGCTTCAGGACCTCCTCCGGCGTTTTCCCGCCATACTGCGCATACTCCTCGCTCTTAATCGCCAAACTGAACTCCACCGTCTCCAGGAGGCTGAGCAGGGAGGGTTTCTTCCCCTTATAGCAGTATGTCCACAGCGTCCTCGGTCCGTACGGATTCGCCGTGACGTTGATGGACGTGCCCGGCGCCAGGTGAACAGTGTCCGAAGTTGCCGCCGCCAAGTTTTGCGCAAATGCCGGGGTATGGGGTGCACTTAATACGGCCAAAGCCAGCAGCCAGAGTCCCCGCCACAGCATTGTTGGCCGATCTAAAGGGTAAATACATTTAAATTTATTAATAATTTAAGTCCTTCGAAAGCAGTAACAACTTGCCCTTTCACTTTTGTTTTTTTTTATATTACCTTAATTTTCAAAACACTGCACAGACGCGACGCACACACTCAAAGCCGGTATGGCCACGGCTATCGATAGGTTCGTTGTTGTCAAAGTTGTTGTTGTCAAGCTACCCGAGTTTCAGACCTTATCGAGACGCACACACTCAATCGATAGGCCACGGCTATCGATAGGTTCGTTGTTGTTGTCACGATACCCTATTTTCAAACCTTATCCAAGTAGTCAACCGCATCCGAGTCTCAAACCTTTAAACCCCTTCCTCAAAACTCACCACATCAGAGTTTCAAACCTTAATCGCATTATTTACAATCGATATATCGATAGAGACTGAAATCTATTGGCGGCAATTTGCGCCAAGATTTGCGCGTCTCTATCTCTTGTGTGTTTTCAGCGCGTTTTCCATTTTTCGAGCACATAAAAACAAGCGGAAAAAAGCAGGAAAAACCTCAACAGAATGCCCGCCGGCGTGGTGAAAACACCTAGCAATGGAAAAGCGAAGGAAAGCCTACAAAAGTCCGCTGAGCGAACCACGAGCAATGGCAAGAAGTTTGTGCAGACGCGTCTGCCGTTCAAGATGATTACGCCCAGCGGAGCACCCAGCGATAGCCACGGCTATCGATAGGTTCGTTGTTGTCAAAGTTGTTGTTATCACGCTATTCGAGTTTCAAACCTTATCCAAGTTGTCAAGCGCATCAGAGTCTCAAACCTTTGAACCCTTTCCTCAAAACTCACCACATCAGAGTTTCAAACCTTAATCGCATTATTAGCAATCGATATATCGATAGACTAAAATATATTGGCGGCAATTTGCGCCAACATTTGCGCGTCTCTATCTCTTGTGTGTTTGCAGCGCGTTTTCCATTTTTCGAGCACAGAAAAACAAGCGGTAAAAAGCAGGAAAAACCTCGACAGAATGCCCGCCGGCGTGGTGAAAACACCTAGCAATGGAAAAGCGAAGGAAAGCCTACAAAAGTCCGCTGAGCGAACCACGAGCAATGGCAAGAAGTTCGTGCAGACGCGTCTGCCGTTCAAGATGATTACGCCTAGCGGAGCGCCCAGCGCCCCCTCCTCTTCCACCGGAGCCGACACTGGGACAGTGGTGAGTTTGGACAAAGATGATCCGCCGGCGACAAAGGAGCCGCGCAAGCGGAAGCTCTCCTATGGTGACGAGGCGCCTCCGTTAGAGGGCACTGGCTGCTCCACGGAACACGGGTTGAGGCGTTCCAACAGCAAGGAGAACCTGGATTTAAGCGGAGCCATAGCTACCAAGAAGGTCAAGACCACGGATGAGGATGTGGAGGCCATGGAGGACCAGGTCATCGAGCTGAACGACGACGACGAAGACGAAGAGGTGGTGGATGTAGCGGCAGCGGCATCGGCATCGGCATCCAAAAAGCCAAAGGCAGCCAAGGAAAAGTCCGTGAAGAGTGCAAAGCCTGGTAAGTCAGCATCCAAAGAGAAGCCAGAGGTCAAAGCCAAGGAGAAGAGTTCTCCCGCGCCCATACAAATCAAGTGGCCATTGGTAAACAAACGCCCCAAGCGCAAGAAGTCCCTCAAGAATGCTGAGGAATCCATGGAACCTTCGCCTAAGGATGCGGGTAAGTTGGGCAGCGAGTCCAGCGATGATATCGAAGCCATTGCCGAGGAGCTAAATCCCCAGAAGAAGCCAAAGGTTCTAGAGCCAGAAAAGTCCTCGGCAAAGATCGAGGAGAACCCGAAAGTCGACCAGGAAGCAGAGAAGCAGGTGGAAAAGGTAGTTGTGGAGGAGGACAAGCAGGAGGACAAAAAGCAGCAGCCAATGGCGAAGAATCAGTCGCCAAAAGAAACCACAAAGGACGAGGCCGAGGCCACTTCAAGTCAGGAAAAGAAGGAGAAGAAAGCCGACAAGGAAGTGATCGATGAGGCCGACATCTCAGTAATCCTCTCCAGCAGCGACGGCCAAAACTCCAGTAGTGACCATGAGATGGACGTGGACACGGAGGCCGCGGAGAAGGCAGATGCTCCATTGAGAAAGAGTCACCAGGAGTCCACCGTCGATTCCCAGAAGACTCTCACGCCGAAGCAACAGAGGCTCCTCGAACAGAGGCGAAAGGCCCGCGAGGAAAAGGAGCAGAAGCTGGCGGAGGAGCGTCGCCTCAAGCAGCAGGAGAAGGAGCAGAGGGAGCAGCAGAAGAAAAATGAGCGCGACCAAAAGGAGCAGCAGCGTAAGCAGGAAAAGGAGGAGAAGGAGCAGCAGAAGAAGATGGAGCGGGAGGAGAAGGAGCGCAAGCGACAGGCGGAGGTGGACTCGAAAAACGAGGAGAAGCGCAAGCGTAACGAGGCCAAGGAGGAGGTGCAGCGCAAAAAGGACGAGGAGCGCCGCAAAAAGGAGCTGGAGCGTGAGGAGGCGGAGCAGAAGAAGAAGCGTGCCGCCGAGTCCTTCACCAAGTTCTTTGTGCCGAAGCAGCCCAAATCTGGTGGCAATTCCAATGCTAACTCCTACCTGGAGCACGAACAGTCCAGCTGCGACAGCACCAAGGCCAGCAGTCAAACGTTGGCCTTCCGTCCCTTTCAGATTAAGGATGACATGCTTCTGGCGCCCATCACGCGCGCCTCTCTACGTCACGAGCACCGTTCCGAGCTGGATGGGCTCTTCAGGCAACAGGACGAGCAGGCTGATGAAGAGGATGCGAAGGAAGATATTAGTCGGCGAAAGCGTCCCAACCGAGCGCATCTCTATCTCGGGGAGCTGAGCAGCGGGCGCCACGAACCGCTAAAGATGTCGCGGGACACGAGACTGCAAACACTCACCAAGGACGAGGACGACGACGAAGTGCAAGTAATAGGTGGGTATCCAAATATTCCCAGCTAAATTCCCATAACAATATTTATGATTGTGATTTCCAGATGACCTATCCACGGCGGGGCTACCCATCGCAGAGGAGCAGCCAAAACAGCTGGGCAGGATGCGGACCAAGTATCTACACTTTGCGGACAACCGGAGGCCACCTTACTACGGCACCTGGCGCAAGAAGAGTCAAACTATCTCCGCCCGCCGACCGCTGGCCCACGATAAGGTAGGGAGCATCGATTTACATGTTCTTCGGGTTTTATTTATGTTTCTCTGTCAGGTCCACTTCGACTACGAGCTGGACTCCGATTGCGAGTGGGAAGAGGAGGAGCCGGGTGAGTCGTTAAGCGCCAGCGAAGACGAGAAGGAGGAGCGCGAATCAGAGGAAGAGTCCGAGGAGGAATACAACGAGTGGTATGTGCCGCACGGCCATCTCAGTGACGAGGAGCTGCAAAATGATGGCGACGACGATGGCCACACGCGGGAGGCCCAAAAGGCCAAGCTTCAGGTGCTGCAGCAGGAGTTTGCCCAGGAGATGAAGAAGCAGACGAAGAAGATCAAGCCGCGGCTGCTGGGGCCGGTCTGGCTGGACGAGAATGGCAACCAGTCGGAGCAGTTTCCCGCCATCTTTGCCCACACGATCGGTATGTACGCCTGCTGGAGTGATCAGAAGTCCATCAGCTTGGAGCCACCGCCGGAGCCGGAACGGGACGATCAGACGCCAGAGCAGCTGCCGCTGCAACTGGACGAGCGCCTGCTGCAGCAGCTTGTGCGCCTGACGCACGGCAATCGCAACTCCAAGCCATTCCTGATCAACGAGTATTTGGAGTATCTGAAAACCCAGGCGGCTTCTATCACCGATTCGAATCGAACGCTGCTGCCCTCGAAAACCCTGATCCGCGAGAAGATCGAAGAGCTAGCTGCCTGGAAGCCCGTGGTGCTGAGCACACCCGAAACTGCCGCCAATGCCAACAGCGCCAAGAAGACAAAAAAGCCCAAGAAGCGTCTCTGCTGGGTGGTGGCCACCGAAATGCTGCAGAAGTTCCATCTACAGGATCTAACGTTGCAGAATCAGTGGGACTACACTCTGACGCCCAAAGTAAGCGAGGGAGGATCGGAGGCACAGCAGCAGCAGCAACAGCACGAGCTGAGTCCGCCAGCAGATACGGAATCAGCAGCCGCCTCGCCAGTAGCTGCCCTACTTCCTGCCACGATCTCAGCTCCCACAACTCCCATCACCCCTAGCGGACAGGGTAAGGGCGTGACCAAAAAGCGGGCCACCTTGCTCATGTCCGTGCCTAGGGATACGCCGATTCCCGCGGCCGCCAAGAATGCACTAATCAGCCAGTTCCTGCGCCGCCAGACTGATGCCAAGGAGAAGGATAAGGATAAGGAGAAAAAGACAAATCAGGAGAAGCCGTCGTCGCAGCCGCCGCCTGTCGTCGACGATGATGTGGTGATGCTCTCGGATTAGTCTCGATCCCGCAACTCCTGCGTTCCGGTCTTGTGATGGATCTTTTTCTTCGTAAGCCTACTTTATATTCAAAATATTAAATTTTTTTTGCTAGATTCGCTTGTAAGTTGATTTAATTTGTAATGTTCCGATCTATGTTCCGTGTGACCCCTGTGCTCCACCCAGTTCCACCACCCAACCTATCCACCCGGGCATCTGTAGATCCTTTAAGTGGTGCTGGAGGCACGTGCACGCTTTGTAACATCTCTATACATGGGTATAGTAAACATATATGCAATAATATATTATCTTATGATTTTTTAATTTGTGCGGAGCATGTGGGATAAATGTAATCAACTGAGTAAGTGAAAAAGAACCCAAGACCAGGTTATTTTTAAAACTTGTTTGTTTATTCTTTTTGCCATTTCGTTTTCCATTTGTTGTTTCATTAATTAATTAAATTAATTATTTAATATACAATTAGTTAAGATGCCCGACCAAAAAAAAAATTACTGTGGCTGAATTATTAAGTGAGTGTCTGTGTGTGTGTGCCGTGGGTGTCCTTGAAACGTGGACGAGGACACGAACGTAAACGAACGAACGGTCGCGAACGATCGTGAACGAACGTGCACGAACGTGAACGATCGTAAACGAACGTGCACGAACGTGAACGAACGTGCACGAACGTGAACGAACGTGCACGAACGTGAACGAACGTGCACGAACGTGCACGAACGTGAACGAACGTGCACGAACGTGAACGAACGTGAACGATCGTGAACGAACGTGAACGTGAACGTGCACGAACGTGAACGATCATGAACGAACGTGAACGATCGTGAACGAACGCGAACGAACGTGAACGAACGTGCACAAACGTGAACGAACGTGCACAAACGTGAACGAACGTGCACAAACGTGAACGAACGTGAACGATCGTGAACGAACGTGAACGATCGTGAACGAACGTGAACGATCGTGAACGAACGTGAACGATCGTGAACGATCGTGAACGAACGTGCACGAACGTGAACGAACGTGCACGAACGTGAACGAACGTGAACGAACGTGAACGATCGTGAACGAACGTGAACGATCGTGAACGAACGTGAACGATCGTGAACGAACGTGAACGATCGTGAACGAACGTGAACGAACGTGAACGAACGTGAACGATCGTGAACGAACGTGAACGATCGTGAACGAACGTGAACGATCGTGAACGAACGTGAACGATCGTGAACGAACGTGAACGAACGTGAACGAACGTGAACGATCGTGAACGAACGTGAACGATCGTGAACGAACGTGAACGATCGTGAACGAACGTGAACGATCGTGAACGAACGTGAACGATCGTGAACGAACGTGAACGATCGTGAACGAACGTGAACGATCGTGAACGAACGTGAACGATCGTGAACGAACGTGAACGATCGTGAACGAACGTGAACGATCGTGAACGAACGTGAACGATCGTGAACGAACGTGAACGATCGTGAACGAACGTGAACGATCGTGAACGAACGTGAACGATCGTGAACGAACGTGAACGATCGTGAACGAACGTGAACGATCATGAACGAACGTGCACGAATGTGCACGAACGTGAACGAACGTGAACGAACGTGAACGAACGTGAACGAACGTGCACGATCGTGCACGAACGTGAACGATCGTGAACGAACGTGCACGAACGTGCACGAACGTGAACGAACGTGAACGATCATGCACGAACGTGAACGAACGTGAACGAACGTGAACGAACGTGCACGAACGTGAACGAACGTGCACGAACGTGAACGAACGTGCACGAACGTGCACGAACGTGAACGAACGTGCACGAACGTGAACGAACGTGAACGAACGTGAACGAACGTGCACAAACGTGAACGAACGTGCACAAACGTGAACGAACGTGCACAAACGTGAACGAACGTGCACAAACGTGAACCAACGTGCACAAACGTGAACGAACGTGCACAAACGTGAACGAACGTGCACAAACGTGAACGAACGTGGACGAACGTGAACGAACGTGCACGAACGTGAACGATCGTGAACGAACGTGAACGATCGTGAACGAACGTGAACGATCGTGAACGATCGTGAACGAACGTGCACGAACGTGAACGAACGTGCACGAACGTGAACGAACGTGAACGATCGTGAACGAACGTGAACGAACGTGAACGATCGTGCACGAACGTGCACGAACGTGAACGAACGTGCACGAACGTGAACGAACGTGAACGATCGTGAACGAACGTGAACGATCATGAACGAACGTGCACGAATGTGCACGAACGTGAACGAACGTGAACGAACGTGAACGAACGTGAACGAACGTGCACGATCGTGCACGAACGTGAACGATCGTGAACGAACGTGCACGAACGTGCACGAACGTGAACGAACGTGAACGATCATGCACGAACGTGAACGAACGTGAACGAACGTGAACGAACGTGCACGAACGTGAACGAACGTGAACGAACGTGAACGATCGTGCACGAACGTGCACGAACGTGAACGAACGTGCACGAACGTGAACGAACGTGAACGAACGTGAACGAACGTGCACAAACGTGAACAAACGTGAACGAACGTGAACGAACGTGAACGATCGTGAACGAACGTGAACGATCGTGAACGAACGTGAACGAACGTGTGTGTGGGTACAGTTGGATCCGCAAGAGTTGTTCCTATATTGATTTACGATTTACAATCTATGCGTTACGATTATCCATAAATGATTGCTAACTGTAATCGTTGTTTAATGGTTTATTGATTATTGTGTGCCCTAGCCCTCCCTCTGCCTCTTCGCCTCGTTCGTTCCCTAAGCTAAAAAAAGGACACGAGAGCGTGGTGAGGAAATCTCAAGATAAAAGTTAAAGCGGAAGTGCGGGAGTTACCAGTTATTTTTCCAAAAAATAACCAACGTCCTGGAACCTCGCGTACGCACATACAATACCTACGTATGTACACCTATACATGATTTGTTTTTCGTTTTATATTATATATAATAAGGCAAATAGATGACGAGGATCGAGTTGAATCGAGCCGATGAATAGTGGATTAAATATCCAGTAGCAATGCGTTTCAGTAGCGTAAGGCGTAAGTGGGTAAGTACAAAAGGGCAGTTCCGGATCTTGATATATATCACCAATAAAATTAAGTAATCGAATTTGTGGTCAGTCGTAAGTAAGTAGATTTCGTCACCTCGAATCAATTAGTTTGCGTCCTTACACCCGTGAAACGCACTGCCCGAGTGCAAGTAGTTATGTATTGTCATTCGTGTGTGTATGTGTGTATGTTGAGTGTATTACTTTGTTTCTAGATCAAACATCGAAGAAATCGTCAAGTACTTAAAGAATAAAATCATTTCGTTCTCATATTTACACATGTCACGTTGGGTGCCAATAAAAAGGAAATCAAACATTACTCTGAGGGATAATTCGGACGATTTGGAACTGTTTTCCCTAGAAACCATTAGTTATTTGAAAAGAATTGTTCTATTATTTATACAAGAAGTCTGATAATGCTTTATATTTAGTTCACTTTAAGGAAGTCCGTATGGGAACCGGGTTTTTAGAGGTTTTACTCAAAATATGACATATTAGATATGTTTCTAAGGAAAAAGGTGCCAGAATTGTCCCCAGTTATTACTGTTTGTTACTGTACTACCAATACTAGAAGGAGTCGGTGTCTGATAAGCGTTTCGTTCTTGTTCAAGTTTCTTTCCTTCTTGTTTCCGTTTTATAAATTGTTTTGTTTTTGGTCTTTGTCGTCTTGTCTTTTAAAGTTTCGCTGTGCTTACAATTTCTATCTTTCCTGATTCATCCGCGTCTCGCCTGCATGGCCTGGATCCCTTTCATCGTATCCACCATCCTCTCCATCTCCAGCCGCCGCCGGCTGAGCATCATTCCCAGTGCGTCAGGGCAGCGAAAGGGGCCGGAAATAGGCGCGACAGAAGATGGTCGAGGCCGATGGCGGCAGATCCTGATTGCGATAATACATATTGCACTCCCGCTCCGTCAGCTTGTCGAAGACGGCCGCATACTCGCGATGGAATGTGGCCAAATCCACGTTCGTCCGACCAATGGCGGTTAGGGCCAGGAAGAGGATGTCGCGATAGAAAGAGTGCGACCGCTCCACACCGTCGCTCTTCAGCTTATGCCGCTCGTTGGCCAGGCGCTTCAAAGGAGTGGCCAAATCGTTGCATCGGATGGCCGAAATGATTTGCTGAATGACACTGCAAAGGAAAAGCTTATAATCCTTTCCTCGTTTCAGGTATCTCGCCGGGACTACACTTACTTCTTGTTGAGCTGCGTCTGCTGATCGGTGAGCAAGGCCTTGATCAGCGGGCTCGTCGTCGGCTGGGCCTCCCGGTACAGTATGTACATGGGCGGGCCGCTGGCCTCGCTATGCAGGTTGAGATTGTCCCACAGGCACTGGATGTGCACCGTCTTCACCTTGCTCAGCGGATCCATCTGCTCCTTGTCGCTCTGGAAGGTAAAACGGGAACGGAACTTGATCCCTGTTTCCGGTCTTCAAAGTCAAAGTGAACTACTTACCGGCACGGGCAGACAAAGCTCCGGCAGGTGCGTCTTGCCCTCAATCCGCTCCATCAGCCAGAGCAAGTTCCAATAGATGATTGGATGCTCCTCGACAAAAGCCGGCTTGATTAGCGCCATGTCGCCCTCCTGGGTGAGTATGTTCTCCAGCTCCTTGCGCAGCACTAGCGGATTCAGATACGGCACAGTCAGGCTGCTACTGCTACTGGTTCCGTTGGCCGCTCCTTGATCCTTGGAGGTGCTCTTCTGCTGGCCCAACAGCTCATCCGCTTCCGCCTCCGCCTCTTTCCGTTCGATCTGCACGCTAAGGAAGGGCACAGTGAGCTTGTTGCAGGCGTGGCAGGTGGTGTTCAGGTTGGAGTCCTCCGCCGTCCAGCCGCTCATTATCTCCTCGTCGTAGACGAGCACCGAGCAGTTGTGGCACTGTGAGCACGTCGTCAGCTGGATCATTACATCGCAGTCCCGATCGGCGACGTTCTGGGGAAAAAGCAAGTATATCAATATAACCTTTAAGGCTTTAAGTGGAAGGTGGCGTCACTCACCTCTCCGGTCAGACTGTAGAGATTGTCGGGCAGCGCGGGAAAGGCGTGCAAGTGCTGGGCTCCGCTGGAACTGTTCTCGCCCAGCGGCACCAGGTTGTTGTAGCTCGACTTGCGCGACTCACTGAGCCTGCCCCACGGATCCAAATCACTTGACACCCGCCGCAGCTTGCCATCCTCGTGGACAGCGGCGGCATCGTGCTCCTCCAGCTCAGGATTGCTATGCTGCTGATGGTGGTGATGGTGATGGTGCGGATGGTGTAGCGCATGCGGATGCTGGTGGTGGTGCTGCTGCTGGTGACCATTGTTCGTCTTTGTCGGCGTCGAGTTGGCCGAAATGGCTCCCTTGATCTCGTCGAACTTCTTGGTCAGAGAGTTGGCGGCGTACTTAATGCTGATCAGGCTTCCCTGGATCAGTTCATTGGACTTTTTGCCCGTCAAGCTGGGACTGTTCATATTATACAAATATCGGTCATTAGTTGGGATTATCATAAACTATGCTACCACAACTACTTATGTTAATGGATCATCGACAACGAAACGAGGATAAAATGGAAATGGAGCCAACATCAGCAGCTGATTTGGACAGGAGATCTCTGGAGTAAGATTCTGGCTCTCTTGCTGCTTGCCAGTTGGAGTTTATACTTATATATTATGCTTGTTTACCTCCACAGCCCTTCCAGAATCAGCTACTGCCGCTGGGGCCTGCTCTATGGTGGTGCGGTGCTTGTTGTTTGTGGATGATGGCTGTCGTTAGTTCGATACATACATGAATACATATCATATCGTGTTAGTCTGGATGTTATGTCAAACCTTGAATTGCCCGCCACCGCCACCGCCACCAACGAAGACTTTGAGGGGAACTACATATTTACATAAAAACCATAACCGAACGATGAATCCCAGAGGGACTTGAGTAGGGTCTCGTGTTGTCATGTGCAAAGGAACACATCCGTACTACATAGATTACTTTTTTTACTAAAAGAATAACGCAACAATTCGGTAAGCAAATAAAAGAATACCATAGTAGATAAATGAAGTGTAACGAATAGAATTAGATAACATAAACATATGCATGTACATTCATCCCGAGAGGTTCGAGAGTTAACAAAGTGAAATTCCAATCTTTGAAGATTCTTCGGAAGTGAAATAGGGAGATTTGTACGGAAATGAATACCGGAAAAGGCCTACAAAAGGTTTAAGAGTTGATTTAGTTTCTTAGGGTTATGTGAATGAATAAGAATAGGTCTAGGAAACATACATACATACATATATCCCCAAAGGATTATTGAGAGACATAACGAAATCAGATTTTAACATTAAACAGCAACTAATTAACCAGAACCCAAGATATATACCAGAGAACCAATAACCAAGAGATTCCATAACCAAGATATAACAAATTAGTATAGTGTGTGTCCCTGTATTCGTGTGTCTGTGTGTGTAGAAGAAGGTCTCCAAAGAAAAGGTCTCCACTTACCTTATGCTCGATATGTTTTCTATTATATTGGCGGGCAATTTCAAGTCTTTCTTAAGGGACAATCGTGCGGGTGAATAACGTCTAAGATATAATATTTTTATATATGAAAATAAATCATAAAACAAATGGTTGATAAAGAGAGAGAGAGAGAGTGATAGATGCACAGCCTTCTCCTGCTCGTCTCTGAGTGACTGAATCTACATAAACATTAAATCTTTATGGTCAGGCAAGCTGGAAAAGGCTGGATGCATCGAATATTAGTTCCGAGGTGGGGGAAAAAAGCAGGATAATTAATCCGCTTGCTTGTGTGAGTGGGGGCGTGAAATGCAACATGTGGATCATAGGGTGAATCAACAGAGGACACGACAACAAACAAATAAAGGGATAAGGCGTGGCGTATTACCCAAACGTGAACTTCAGCGAGGATCCGATGTTGGCCAAGCTGTGGGTCACCCCGCTGCTAGCCACCGGCATCGTCTCCGAGCGGTGCATGCTCTTCCCGATCTGCGTCGACTCGTCGAAGGTAGCGCTTCTCTGGCCGCGGAAGAGAATCGGTTTGTCACTGTAGATGCCGCTGTCCATCTGCCTCTGCTGATGCTGCTGCTCCTGCTGCTGCGTGGCAGGCGTAGCACTGGCTGCGGCTGCTGACTCCTCCTCGTTCAAGGCGCCCAGCGGATCGTTCTGGGTCACAGGTGTACGTGGCGAGATTCTAGGTTAGAAGAAACAATTTGTAAGCTCGAAGGCGTCACATTAATGTGTCTATCTTTTACTTGGTTGGACTCTGAACCCGCTGTCTTGGGCGCTGGGCGGACACACGGTCATCGACTTCATCGTCATCGTCGTCGTCGTCTTCCTCCTCTTCATCCGCCTCATAATCGCGGCCACCGCCACCGCCAAACTGCAGCTCGTCGGCGCCCACCTCCAGTTGCTTCTGAGGCGTGCTAGGTGATTCAGCCGTGTACTCATCATCGTCGTCCTCGTCCTCGTCATCGTCGTCGCCGCCACCGATGCTCATGATTTGCTTGCGCGGCTGCTGTTGCTGCAGGGCTTTGGCCAGGATATCCGTGTCACCGCCATAAGTTGGCGTTGCCGAATGCGAAGCACTCGGTTCACCGGACATAAGCAGCCCGGCGCTGCTGACCACAACATCTTCAGCATCCGTGGGCAGGGCATCGTTGTTACCGCCCGTCACCGTCTGCCGCACAATGCTGCCCAGCTTGTTGCGCAAGCGATCGAAGGCAGCAAAGTCAAGCAGGCCGTGGCCACCGCCACCGCCATCGCCGCCGGAGGAGGCTAGACTGCTGCGCGACTGGCCGTCCACCGTCTCCAGAGTGCTGAGATTCTGGTCCTGCGAGGCGCTCAGCGATTTGTTGACCTGAAAATGGCGGGTTTGAGCTTGATATCTCTAAAGCGAAGAGTGTGGGCTTACCTTGGCAGCTGCCCTCCGCTTGCCAGCCCTCCGGAACTGTGCCGCTCCCAGCACCACGTTCTTGATGCGGTTCCAGCGGATCTGGCTCAGCGTGGTGCTGTCACTCGGCCACTGGGACTCCAGCACACAGCGGTTGTAGAAACCATAGGTAAGGGCATTGGCCTGAACTCCCGATCGCTTCATCAGGTAGTGCAGACGAACAGCCAGCACGGGTAGATTGTGGATGCCGCAGAGCTGCATCATGATGCGGTAGCAGAATTCATCACAGGTGATCTTTAGTCGACTGGCCCGCACCAGGACATCGTACGCTGCCCGCAGTATGTCTGGCTCTTTGCCTGCATGCCGCGTATCCAGGACCATCGAGGGCAGGATGAGGAAGTACAGCGAATAGCATGTAGCCAGCAGGTACTTGGACCACGCCTCCGGATGCTGCTGGCAGCGACTGGCCATCTTCTGGGATAGCTTGATCTCGTGCTTGGTCCTTCTCGCAATGGGCGACCCCGGCGATAGCGAGGCATTCAGTTGCAGCTGCAAGAATTTCGATAGAGCCGTCTTCTTGGTGCTCTCCAATAGATGTGGCTGCAGCGTAAAGTTCTCATAGTTGTAGGCCGGTTCTTCGTGTGGTCCTGGCGTCACGCCGCTGTCCGGCGGAAAGATGTATTTGGTGCGCTCACTATTCTGGCCCGTGTCCCAGTCCACCAAATGCAGTTGCGCCGGCGTCTCATCGTAGTTGCCCACCTTTTCCGCACACTCGTCGAAGAAGCTCAGGCCGTGATCGCCGTCGGAGACGAAGGAGCGCTCCTCGATGAAGCGAATGAACATTTGGGTCTTCATTAGTAGCTCAAAGAACTTCTGGTACGACTGAAGGACAATAAGTGAGTAGTAATTTGCAATTAGTCAGTTAGTAACCTAAGTAACCTTAGTTAGATAGTTACCTTATCACGTGATCGAAGGAAGGCCTTGAGCTGGAACAAGGCACTGGGATCGGTTGCTCCCACCGATGGAGCTTTGGAAATGGGCACCAGAAAGTCCCTATAGCCGCGCAAAATACTAGCCATGAACAAAAGGAAGGCCTCCTGTATGCGCTGCTCCAGCACCAGTTCGCGTTTTCGCTTCCTGATATCCCGATCTAAGCTATTGGTGGAATCGTAACTGATGGGCTTGGCGTTCTCCAGTTCGGTTAGTGTATGGCGGAGCAGGCGAGCAGCCCGTTTGGGCAGCAATTTTGGCGATAAATGACGCTGCGATTCGCACAACTGCCAAGGGAAGTATTACATTAATAATTAATCCATAAACAATTCGGTTTGGAAACTTACGCTTATGTTGTTCGTGTCCAGATCGATGCAGGTCACATCTGTGGGCGGCTCATACAGATCGAAGAAGCGCGAGTCCACGCCAATTAAATATGGCAATGGGGCATGGAGCACCTCCGCCAAGCCCAGGGGACAGAGCGGGATGTAGGGGCACTGCCACTTGAAGGGGAACAGCAGGGAGACAATGGCCTCGGCCACAGCTGTCAAGGTGGCAGGTCTACACAAGAGGCGGAAAAGAATATTATACATTCATATTTTTACATCATTACAACAAACAAACCAACCTGAGTGAGTGGATGAGTATCTTCTGTTCGGTAAGGGCCAACAGTAGCACATGGAGGCAGTTATCGGTGCCCAGGTTTTGGAGTAGCATGTGAAAGCCAGCGCCACTCCTTGGCAGCGGCGAATCCTCCGGCTGCGTGAGCAGTATACGATCGTTCGACTCGCTGGATAACTGCAGGTGAATACTCGGCGCCGGAAAGGGGACCTCGTCCAAAAGCTGCGTTATATAGCGCTCCACAGGAATGGGTATATTAACGCCATACAAGACCATCCGCTACGGATACAAATATAACATTAAAAAAGATATTCATTTAGAAGAGAAGTAGAGCCGCCACTCACGTGAAGGTACTTCAGCCACTTATCGAAGGTGTCACCGAAGGGATGATGCGACAGCAGGCAAATCGCCTTGATCATGTGCAGCGAGTGCTGGCTGCCAAACTTCTCGTCCCATCCGAGCAGCTCCTTCTGATCCTCCGACAACTGAGAATCGCTGAAAATAACAAGGTGAATTATGAAGTAACTCTTTAAAGCAATCCTTAGCTCACTCGTAGTCCTCGTAGAAGGTAAGTGCGGATCCGTACACCTTGTAGGTGCCATCGTTGACCGTCAGCACAAAAGTGCTGAACACCGGACTGATGGGCTTTCGCTTCTCCGTTCCGTTGACGTGCGGCCATGCCTCCAGAGAAGCGCCCATGGGTAGGCAGAAGAGCGGAACGCTCGGACACAGATTAAGCGGAAAATCGTTGTGATCGACGGTGGGATAGCGCAGCAGGATCTCCGGCTTGTAGCTGATGTGCCTTGGCCGGTACATAGACTTCTTATAGCATAAATACACATCGCTGCCCACATATCCCTTGTTGAGCGTCTTGTAGATCAGGCAGAAGGCATGCGGCGCCCGTTCGCCCTTGCTCTGGACGATGACGCAGAGTTCGGTGACCACCAGCTCGTTGCACGGCATGTCGGCACGGGCGCGTCGGTACGTGAGGAAGGTCTTGGCTGACGAGTTGTTCACGTTAGCCACCCGGCCGCCGGGCGTCTCTGCAACGATCTCGGCGTCCGACATGATCCGTTCGTGGCCATCATAAAGAACACCTAGAGATGGTTGGGGAAATGGGTTAATAAATGCTTTTAATCTGTAGAAAACTTACTTCAACTTGAGGCTTAAAACATAAACGAAAAAACTATACAATTGGAATACTTGACCTAATAATGATAGATAAATCTTGTACTTAAATCTTCAAATAAAATAAGTTTATAGGAATTTATCGTGTCAAGATTACAAACTAAAGTTTACACTCGTTATCTACAAAAGCGAAACCCGTAAAGCTTTCCTTTAATTGATGGAACCCTACATCAATGTTTATTTATAATAAACAATCCAAAATAAAGTGGCTACTAATGGGGTCAACCACAAACCCACCTATGTCCACCAGAGGCGGGCGATCCTTGCCCCGCCGAAAGTAGATGTAACACTCGGTGGTGCGCACCGATCCATGGTTGAGGTTCGCAGGCAGACCGGTGGGCGTGTGCGGGAGCAGCTCATAGCCCTCGGGAATCTCCTCGCCCAGGAGAGGAAAGAAGACGCCAATGTCCGTGATGGGCTCGATAGTGCTCGCTGCCCTTAGCCGGCCCGAGTCATTGAAGATGTTCTCCTGCAGCAGCTGAGGCTGTTCCGGCATTCCGGCGACCACGAAATAGTCGGCAATGCGCTTCTCCTCCATGGCGACGCCGTTTCCTCTGCACCGGACCTCTGGACTTCTGAAAGAGACAGCAGAAAAGCCGGGTTGAGTGCTTAATTCGGGGGCATGAGGCGACTTGGACGGATACATAGAGATAAGATAAGGTCGACAGCCCCGGCGACAGTGGGAAGCATTTGTGTTTTTTTTCCAATCCGGCTTTAATTAACTTTTCTATTTTTATTATCTTAGTTGGCGATAGTGGAGTGGATATTCGAGTAAATTAACATTACTATTAGCTAAACTAGAACAGAGTTTAGCACCGGATGTGTAGGTTCAGTTTCTATAATTCTGAGAGTGCTCTTGGAGCGATGAAACATTATTTAACATTATTTAAGAAACAGAAAATGGTTCGTTCGCTATCTACTATTTCAGTTCGCCTGGTATCTCTAACTCTATTACAGTGCATCCCTACAAATTTCACATATCGATTAAAGTAAATACCATATTCGCGGTACTCTTCAGAAATTCTAATTTTGTGGAACAATCATAGTTACAAATAATCGTAGCTCAGCCAAAACAGCCCCAATTTCAAATCGGAAAGAAGTTCTATGTTAGTTCTTATTTCGTTAAATAATCTGCATATCGAATTTAGAAGTTTACGAAAATAAAAATTTTGCCAATTTTTGACAATTTTAATGATGTAACCCCTTATCATTTTTTGAAAAAAATGGCCAAATTTTTTTTGCTTATTTTTTCGAATATTTTATTGTCAAATAATTAAGATTTTAACGACGAATCGGAAAGTATACGGCTTTTGGCTGTCATTCCATTTTTAGCCAAAATATGCAGTTAAGAAGATATGAATTTTTGGGTCCTTAAATCGAGATTTTTATGTCCTAATTTGTGGGACAAATCAATGTGAAAAATATTCATAATTAACCCAAAACAGACCTAAATTCAATTAAAAAATCAGTTCTATGCTAGTTTTTACGTAAATAATAAATCTGCATATTCAGTTTAAAAATAATGTTGTTAAGAATATATGTATTTTTGGTTTTAAAAATCGGTTATTTATGTCCTAATTTGTGGGACAAATCAATGTGAAAAATATTCATAACTCTGCCAAAACAGCCTTAATTTAAGTGCGGAAAGCATTTCTATGTTCGTTTTTATTTGGTTAATTAATCTGCATTTCAAATTTAGGAATTAAC